>JAIWNE010000089.1:0-136269 GCA_025331445.1 Blakeslea trispora | reverse complement strand
GCAGTAGCTGCGCTTGAAAAAAAGATACAGCCTTTACCGAAATCATTTTTTTGTGATTGTTTCTTTTTCTTGACAGCCATCTTGAATAAATGCAAGGTCATGCGCAATACTAAGTGAGAGATCACTTGTCAAAAGTACATACAAGAGTCAGAAACAACAGAGGAAGACAGTGAATAGCATAGAAATCTAAAAAACAAAAAAAATAAAGATGAGACGCGATCCTTTACACATGTAGTTTGGTCATGAGCATGTTGATTCCGTTATATGCGATTAGGTACCTCATGAGTCCAGCCAACTGTGGCGAGCAACAATCAGAAGTAAACAGTTGTTAAAGAGAAGTTCATTTGGTAAGACAGTCAAGTAAAGATAGTCTGGGAAGCGGTATTTCGCTTGTTACGGAAGAAATTCAAGGTGATGAAGCAACCTCATTTGGATGGAAACACAATGTAAGCATGAGCAACGACATGAAGACACAAAAAGAAAAAACCTTAAGCAGTAAAGTTGGAAAGAACCCCAAGTTCAATCATAAAGAGATTCGGCAAGCTTTAAAAGCACAGACCATAGTAGTGGAAGGAGAATAGACGGATAAAGAGCATTTTTGAAGATGAGGTAGAGAGATGGCAACATTAGAAGAGACCTAGTTCCTTGAGCGACGATATATTGAGAGAGGAAAAGTATTTCTTGAAGTTAGGACAATAGCCAGTGGCAATAATTAGAGAGAAAGACCACATGAGCTCACAAGAAAGAAGGTAGTCGTGAATAACTCAGACATAGGATGGAAGCGTTATGGACAATTGAATGTGTGGTTTGTCAAAAGGCCCCAAGGCAATGACTACAAACAAAGCAAGTTAGTAAATGCAATGTGTAAAAAATCGTTTAGACATATAAATGGAGAAACTGAAGGACCTTAGGCATGATTTACTTAAAAAAAGGCATCCATCCAGATAGGCAGCATTAATAGAGATAAAATTCAGATATAAGTGAAAGAAGAATAAGTTTGAGCTAAATGAGATATTGCAGGCAGTTTGGATTAAAAAGCCATGAATGAGATAGTGAAAAGCAATACAGAAGAAGGTGGCATGGATAAAGGATTGTCAATTAGAGCTTATGATGAGTATGTATATAAGTGTATTTAATATTGATGATAAGCAGATAGATACAGATGTTGGGTTGGAAAATGCTAAGAAATAAGAAAAGAAGCGTGGTCGAGTTGTTGAAATGTTGTCATCATAAGGTGATATACGTGTAGCTATTGTGAAATAAAAGAGTCAGTGATGTTGATGGAAGTCAATCTTAAGACTAGGCAAATTAAAAGTGTAGACAAACGACTTTAAATGCTGTAAAATTGATATTGGACTTAATAGTGATATTGAATGCCTAGTTGAGAAGACATCAAAGAAAACAGAAGGATCAATTGTAGACTCTATAGGAGTGATCCATTCCCTTTCTTTTATCAAGACAATTGGTTGTTGTACATGTTTATCGAAATGAATATATCATCAACAATCATCAACATTTTCGTTCAATGCTAGCAACAATCCAATACTCGCTTTTCAAATAGATCCTTCTTAATATGTGTTTATTTTCCCAACAATAAAAAATTCCAACTAGTTATACATTACAGCGCAAGAAAATTTAATTTGTGGTAGTTTGGCCCACACGATTAGTTTTGGAGATCAGATTTTGATTGATTTAATGTATAAATGATTAAATTTTTTTAGTTCATAATACTTGTACAAGTTTAAGAATGTCTTGTTAAAAGTTTGAAGCAGATTGGAAAGGTTGACCAAGTGCGTGCTATTTTCATCCATCGAATTTCTTTAAAATAAATTTTAAGTGCCAAAAAAATATCAGACAAGCTGCTTTTTAGCAGAAATATTAAAAAACAAAAGAAAAAAAAAGTCATGCATGAGTGCGAAATTGCCATGAGCTAAAATGGGGGACAAACAATGAGTATTTCATGCAAAAAGCATGCTAATCAGGAAGTTGGGGGTCAGGCTATTTTGGGAGAATTGTTTTAGGCAAAAGAACTAAATACCATCATATTACATTGCTAAATGTGTTTAGCTCTTCATAGAAAAAAATTACCATTTATTCTACGGTAAAAATTGCTCTTTACGCAAATCCAAGACATTTCCCATTTCAGTACAATTTTAGCTTGAATATGTCAATGAAATAATACTTTCTTCCCATCACTGTCATATTTCTCATATATACTGGCTATTTTTTTTCAATCCCCCATTTTCTTTTTTCTCTCTTTTTTCATTTGATCCACAGCAAATGGTAAGCACTTTTATCTCTGCTATATTTTTTTTCTATAATCCAATGTTTAAAACTCACAGTTCTTAAAAGAGATAATAAAACATTTCATCCTTATTTAGTGAGAGTCATTAACTAAAGAAAAATAGCGATTTGGTAGGAATTATCATTACTTTTCTTTCTTTCCTTTTCACTTGCTTCAAAGTAGCATTTGTATTTTTTCTCCTTTTTAAACTCCTCTTTAAGTCGTTGCTCATAATCTTACACCAGCATCCGTCTTTTTCAGCTTTTCTAAGCACTGCTTACTCTCATACAATGCGATTTGATGCAACCCAAACTATATCACCTCACTTTATACAAAGATGAGTGCAGTTTTTTATTTTTCCTAACTGCTGGAATGTCTGTTATTCATTTTGCCAGTCATCATTTGACTTAAAGACATTTACAGCAACAACGAGTTCTTCTCCATGTGCTCATGTTGCTTCAGTGATGGTGATGAGAGATCTCAAGATCGATATTCAGTCATGATCGTAAATTTCTTGTACTACTATCTTAAAATTTAAAAAACCAGCCGCCGGTTTTGCATCGCAAAACGGAGGGCGGCTTTCCCCCCATCCCCCTTGTCGTATTTGGGCATATACAGAAGCCAAAACGAATTATAATCGGAAATTCAATTAATCATTACCAAAGGTTATTTTGACAGATAATGTCAAAATAACAATAAATCAAATAATGTTCACAAAGTTGGAAAAGGAAAATCATTTCAGATATTACCAGAGGTAATCCTGAAATCAAACATCTAACAAGCATTGGTAAAAAGCGATGATCTGATATATAAAGCGTTCAATGTGCCTAGCTAACACATTGAAAGCATGATCAGATTTATATTCATTGACTCTCTTTTCATCAATACTTGAAATAGCTATATGACATGACACATGTGATAGCAGGATGGTTGCATAGGCCTTATAATACCAAGGTAGCAGCATCTAACAAATCAAGCAATGATTCTAGAGATTTCATTATAAGAAAAGACTAAATCATTACTTGGATGAAGATAGTTCTGAGACATAATTACAAAGGGCTTGTCTGTCGTTATCACCTAATCTAAACTGATCTTAACATCCAACGAAACAAGTGAACAAGTATGAAACAGTAATGCCTGATATATTGAAACACTAATCAAGATTAAAGCATATCTTGTCGGGCATAATTATTATCTCTCCAAGATATAAATCAAGTAAACAATATATCTCCACCTTATTCAAGGCGGGGGATGAAATCTGGCTACAGCCATCTTTCAATTAAGGTGACCAGTCATCCTAGTAGGAAAACTGCTCATACAGATAAAATTATAACGGAGTGATTGATTGAAACCGAGATAGAAATAATATATAAACACAACATGGAATTTCAGTAGAATTAGTTCCCTCTCTTTCTTTTTAATAAAAAAATCGAGTTCCCTCTCATTGAATCTATTTGGGACTGCAAATATCACACCCCCATCCCCCCATCCCCCCAACTCACCCCACCACCCACCAACCCAGCAGCTTAAACATTGTGATGATGTGGGGTTTAATTGTAGTGCGTCAAATGGGGTGTCTATAAGCAGTACAGGCATTACCCAATTGAACACCACTTGCACCTTCTGAACACATTCCTTAAATTGAATAGTGTAGCGAAGCACAAATTGCACCCTACAATTGTTATAAATCTGAGTTTCTATTATATTTAAATAAAGTGTGCCTTTTCTCCTTATTGATTTTAAGAAACTTTATATCCTTCTTTTGAGTTGAAAGTTGGAATTATATTTAAGAAAGCTAATAAGCGAGAATTTTATAAGTCGTTAGGTAAATTCAGATCCCGATACAACAACATATAAAATTTTTGTTAGTTTGAATATTTATTCTGTTGGTTTTTATTATTTTAAGTTATAATTGTCAATATCAATAGAGCATAGAAGAAGTAGAAGGATTACTTGAAGACTTCGTTGAAAACAACGTTTTCAGTATATAATCCATCATGATTTTTGATAGTAGATATCTGTCTGTCCAAAAGGATCTTAATTGAAGAAGGTTGCTTGATGCGTGAGAAAGCAACATATAGTTGGCCATGCGAAAAGACAGGCGTTGTAAGAAAAAGACCAACAGACTCAAGTGTTTGACCCTGAGCTTTGTTGATGGTCAGAGCAAATGCTGGCCTAATTGAGAACTGTCTTCGTTTAAATGGAATGGTTGTTTGAGCTTCATTTGAGATAACATCTATTCTTGGAATTAAAAATTTAGCACCCTTGTTTGGGTCTGTTGCAATTTCAGCTTCAATGATATGAGATTTAAATGATCTGCAAACCATTCGAGTTCCATTGAATACACCATCTTTGGGAGACAAATTTCTAAGCATCATTACTGGTGAGCCAACCTTCAATTTTAAGCAGTGAGGTGATAATGAGCCAGGGTTAAGCGAATTCAAGAACTCAGCAGGATGAAGCATACTAAGGCTTATATCTTCGACTTTATCACCGCTGAGGCATTCAACATATTCACCGGGAAATTGATCCATGATTACACTGTTAATCTCAGAGACTTGTGTATTTTTAGGTGCTAAGATAGCTTTCGATACCAAGGTATCAGCATCAAGGTCATTTGGAGATTGAAATCTGTTATAGACTGCATTTGCAAGAGTAGAAATGTCAGATCCTGGTAGAATCATTTCATCATTAAGACGAATGAAGTTTGAATTGTTGACAACAGATTCTTTTCCATCACCGATACGGAGCAAGTAAACAGAGAATTGGCGAAGAGCTTCAGCCAATTGTGCATTGTTTGAGGAAAGAGTTTGCTGAACACGCATATTAGTGTGCAAGCGAAGAGTTTTTACAAATGGCCACAAAGGAGATTGGTTGAGGCATTGACTTACAATGGCTGGTCTTTGTGCTCGATGGATTACAGGTAGAACCTGACGAAAATCGCCACCAAAAACAAACATCTTACCACCCAGAGGAACTTCTTTCAATAGTGGACTATCTACTTTCATAATATCACGCAACGAACGATCGACTGTCATTATTTGGTCAACACTAATCATAGACGCTTCATCCCAAACTATAATCTTTGCACTTCGTACTATTTCTGCATCCTTGCATTGAAGCGTTATCATACAAACACTTTCACTGGATACCTCGATTGGTATTTTAAATGTTGAATGTGCAGTTCTACCACCTTTCAAAAGAGTAGCGGCTGCATCACTATGAGCCACAGCGATTGTAACTTCATTTGTACGGCGTACAGAGTCTAAGAGCGCATTGAACAGAAAAGTTTTTCCAGTACCACTTGGTCCGTCAATGAAAACAATTCTTGGCTGAGATAAGTGAGGTTGATTGGCAAGCTCAAGAATGCTATCGAATATCTCTCTCTGATTGTGATTGAATGGCAATAGAGAAGGATCAGGACGTTCAGAAGCCGCAGCATTCAATCTGAGATGCTCGCGAAGTAAAGGATGAACAGCACTGAAATTGGTACCTCGAGTGTCATTTTGCGGCATATCAAAGCCTTCGAAATCAGTGATAGCTCTTCCAGCATCAGTCAGGAGGTCATTGATGTCAAGAAGGCGATTGTCACAACACTCTTTTAAGCTTGATTCAGAGAGAGCGGAGACATCAAGATTATTGTTCAACTTATGAATGTAATCCTCAGTTAAATTCTCATTAAAATTGTTCCATAAACTGAAGGGATCAGATGAAAAACAAAACAAAAGAATAGTAGAAAAAAACTTTCTCAACTGCGAGGGAGATTGAAAGCCTAAGCATTCTGTTAAACATGCATCCCATTACTTGTCAGAAGCTAGCAAATTCAAGGCTCTGGCAGCAGCTTGATATGTTGAGCATACAACATTGTTAACAGTACGAAGATCTTGAAAGTTCTTTGCACCTTGTACATGATGAAGAAGCATTCGAAGATAATATTTTTCCTGAGTCCTAGGGGATACAGCATATATGCGACCTATAGTACTACCATTTGGTTTTCTTTTAGGATGCCATTTGTTATCCCTCCAAACAAAAAATTCAGGAAGCTCATTGTACAGATATCGTTTAGCAGACTCATGATGACGGTTGTATTTGAACCAAACAGTTAGAGTGGCATCTTTGGCTTGAGCAGCTTCAACATTATCAACCAAAAGCCGATTTGAGTTCTCATCAAAGCACACATTTTGTTGGCCTTCTAGGTGGATCTGAAGCCTTCGATGAGATGGGTACTTTTGATGCAAAGAAAAATGAAAGATACGCCAGCAGGCCTCAGAGGCAGAAACATACCGAGCATCCAAGAACTGTTTAATCTCATCGTTGTCCTCAACCACTACACTCGACTCATCTGTTGGCTACCCATTTTGTTTTGCATTCTGTATCATAACACTTGCCCGATCATGACTCTTATACACATATTTGTAAATGTATTTCACACTTTTGATGGTGTTACATATCTCAACGTTGATATGGGCATTAAATTCGATACAGAGATCAATATTGTGAGGCACAACCCAAGCATTGGCAAGTGCTATACCACGGCGAAACACCACTCGTCTGTTGTTAGGTCTACTGTACTTTGGATAACCTAAATTTTCTTCAGTAGTAGTACCTTGGTTGGACTTGTGAGGGTATGATTTCGAGCATTTCCCATCCTTCATACGTGGTGCGTTAGGCCAGTGATGACCACATGGTCCATGCATCATGTTTTTTGTGACCGTTTGATATGCCAATGGCTGAAGTTCAGGATCAGGAATTTGAGCAGAAACAATCTTATCGATATCCTCAATGGTTCTAGGCTTATCAATGTCGGCTACAATGAGAAGGATGTGGGCATGTGGAAGACCTCCTTTTTAAAACTCAATGACATGTAAATGTGCAACAACCTTTCCTAGAATTTGCTTGGTGACTAAATTCTCCATGAATGCACCATGCTTCATTTTGAAAACGCGAGCACATAGATCAGGGCGATCAGGAGCCGTCTGATTGGCATGCAAAAGCTTTCGTTGAATTTCGGGCCATTTTGGATTGCATGTAAAGGTGATGAAAAAGTCAGGTTTTTCAAACCGTCTTACAATACTAATGGCATCTTGATAAAGTTGCTGCATATGTCGTGACAATCCAATAAAAGAACTTGGTAGAATCATTCTACGACCGACAACACTCAAATCAGTTGACCCGTCATCTAATCTCATTGCATCTTGCAACCCACTCAACAAATGCGATCTAAGCAGTGCTTGATTGTGTCTGAGAAACTGAAGTCGTTGTTGCTCAATTTTGGCATACATATTTACAATATACTGCTGAAATAAATTCCCAAACGAATGAAGACAGTGGTTGTTACCTCTAATCATCAATCTGAAGGCGTAAAACTTCATGGCAGTAACCCGATTTTCATTGGTAGAAACAATCTTAATATTCCAGCCAGAGGTACCAAAAGGAAAAAGCAAGATGTAGCTCGTAGCGTCATACCATTGGTTTAGTTAGCTTATTCTTTGTACTACGGGAAATTCTTTTCCGATTACTTCAAAAGTCGCCAATATTTATTTTTAAACTTTTTTGTGACTTCGATTGTTGTGTTTGTAGATTTGGATCTAATTTTAACCCAATCATGTTAAAGCTAGATGTCTTTTTTTAGTAATAAATTTTGAATTATAAAAGGACAACCCGACTTTTTTCTTTAGCAAACTTTACTTAGTTAGTTATTAATAATGCAAAGTAACCGCTTCACAAAGAAAACTATTAACAAATCAAAGTTCGCACACCATACTAGTTACTTTAAATGTAACCAATGTGGAAAAGAGTTAAACAAGTATAGAAAGGAAGTTTCTTGGCGTAAACACGCTTTCATGATGTGTTCATCAAGAAGATCAGGTTCAAGCGAAGCACTTATTAATTAGGTTGATAATAGCATCAGTAACAATACTTTAAGCAGGGAACCTAGTTTTGACATGAGCTTAGCTGAACCTTTTGTAGACAGCATGGATGTCGATAGCGTGGATGTTGACATGGACATTGTACTTCAAGATGAAGACGGTACTGATACGGCACTCCATGATAGTGATATCGAGAGCAGTCAAGGCGATGTATATCAGCAGACTTTAGAAGCAGCTGAAGAACAGGTATCTCCACCCTTTTTTGTCGATATAGATGATTTAAACATGAGCAAGGAATTCAAGAAGCAAATGAAATTCCTTACTTTTGCAAAGAGCAATGATGTATCAAGAAACAATGTCCACAATCTTTACAAGATTGTCAATGAAATGCTTTTGGACCGCGGTGATAGGGAACTACTCTTATCTCATTGCAAGATTCGACCACAGCTTTTCGAATCGCTGCCTTTTGAACCAACTACACACAGGGCTTGTTTTGACGGTTGTCAAAGTTTTGCTACTGGTACCGAGAAGCCCTGTTTGAGCAAGAGTCCAGAGCCTCTCCCTGGACGAGAGACCAATTTGCAACCTCAGGAGTTCAAGTACTTGCCTCTGATTCAACAGCTAGCCACAATGCTAAGCGAGACTAAGACTCTGAGACTTCTCAGATATCCCTACTCAAGAAACACTGATGAGGATGTTATGTCTGACATCATTCATGGAGAGCTCTGCAGAAAATTAAAAACCGGTAAGACAAAATTTAACAAACTTACCATTTATTTAGGCCTCTACAGCGATGGATTTCAAGCTTTGAACAATCAGAAGCATGGCTTGACTTTGGTTTGTTGCATACAACAGCCTCTTTCAGAGCAATAAAATAAAGTAAGATCAGATTAGGCTTATTGTGACCAGTCTATTTCTTTATATGGAATTCTCAGGCTGTTGCATTCAAACGGTACAAACACTGGATACAATGTATCCAGGTTACAGGCAATGTGTAAAATGTGCTCAAGTTACTCGGTTATCATACCAATATCTCCCATAGTATAAATAGAGACAGAAAACATTTATCTGAATGAAAACATCTTTCTTTTGGTGTGATTGACTTTTTATTGTTACAAATTAGTGAATATATCACATGGTTCACTTGGTCATCTTAAACTTGCCACCACTTATCCGTACAGAGAAGAAGTACATGCTTCAGTTGTTCTTGGCTCCCGGTCCAAAGTCCCCCAAAGACCTTTTCTCTTACATGGAGCCTGTTCTGGAAGAGTTGAAGATGTTGGAAAACGAAGGCATCAAAGTGGCCAACTCGGATACAGTCGTTAATGCCCATCTACTCTTTGTTGGAGGCGATATTCCGGCTACTACCAAAATGGCAGGTCTTAAGGGCCATACGTCAGCACACAGATGTAAGCATTGTACAATGCTGCAAACAAACTGGTCTTTCAGAAATTCTGGCGGTTCTCAGTTGCGAAGTGTGAACTCTTACAAGGCATCCGACGATGCAATTGGACAAAAGCATCCAACACCCTTTGCAAGCCTCAAACCCTTTCATGGTACGTTTTTCTTCCCTGTTGACTTAATGTATTTATTAGGTACAAACATTGGACCACAAATCCGCAACATCATGATGTCTAAGGATTTCAACCATAACTTCAGCAACAAGAGCAACCCATTGGAGCTTAATGGTACAGCCGTAAGAGAGATGGATCGACTTCTTTACAACTCGTCCTACTTGGTGCCGACCATCTTTTCAGGAAAGATAATCGATATCAGTGCTGTCTCTCAAAAGAGATCTGTAGATTGGGTTCACTTCTGGAGGTTTGTGGTTCCTACTGTCTTGGCTGAATACTTCGATGAGGATACCAAGATGGCATTGATCAACCTCGCAAGAGTCAGCAATATGTTGTGTCAACGAAGCATAAGACGCTCTGACATTCCTGCTTTGAAGAGTTGTATTCTTTCATGGTCAGGTTGGCTCAACAAAGTGATTGAAGAAGAAAGACTGTCACCAAACGCATACACAGTAAACCATCACTTTCTTCTGCATCTACCTCTTTTGATTCAACACATGGGTCCAATGTTTGCTTATGCCGCTTTTCCCGTTGAAACTACTATAGGTGTATTCAAGTCTCGCGTCAAAGGAAAGTCAAAGATCGGTCAAAATGGCAGCAATGTTTTAGTAGATATAGTTGCAGAAAACAGACTAGAAAGACTTTTCCAAGCTGAAGATGGTAAGGAGAAGAAAGCACTAACAGAAGACAATTCTATAGATGGTCTTTAAATGTGGGGTCCATTTAGTACCATTAAACTGGATGAAGTAAGACATCATCTGGGAATCAACAACGCTAAGACATCGATCCAAAACTTCTACGCCAGATACTACGGGAAGCACATATCAGTAGAAGTAAACGGTGCTGATGATTTCGAAATTGGTTACAACATGCGAATGCCAGAAGGTGTTGTATTCGGTAGCTCTTTAGGGCATGTTCCAGAAAACAGAGTTCATTTCTTTGCAAAGTTGAATCTGCGCTTAGATGTCATCAAGAGAGGTAAAAGGGTGTCCATGAAGAACCTAACATACTTTGGAGAGGTTATTACATACTTTAGATATACTCCAGTTGGTGGCTCATCTGTTCTGTTGGCTTTTGTGAAAGTATTTGAGGTAAAAAATGGTGCTATATTTCCTTTTAGACTACCTTCTGCACCAACAAAAACTATTGTAGTTAGTGTTCACGAATTGATTGCACTCTGTGAAAGATATCTCTCTGTGGATAACAAGGAACACATCTTTTAAAAGGATTACCAATTGCACGAAGACCCTTCTGGTAGCATTACGCTTTTGTAGTTACACTCAATTTACTTAGAGCCAATAAATTTTTTTTTCTTTTCTTTTCATTTATTTTTCAATAAAGAACTACGCAAACAACACGTTTAAGATGAATAACCAAGACATTATTAACGCTTTAAACCAGATGCAATTCACATTGCAAAGAACATTCATGAACGAATGTCAGATCATGACTTTGAAGCTTGACAAGCTTGCGCAAGAAAACCAAAACTTGCGGGAAGAGGTAGCTTTTTTGCGAAACGAGATTAACGCGTTGACTTCTGTAGTGAATTATGTGTCTACCTCTGCTCTGTCTCTGCCTACCGCCAGTAACGCGGCTCCTGATGCTGACAACACCGGTCTGTTCTCGGGTAACTTGGCTCCTTTGAGAAGTGTCCTAAAAAAAGACGTTGCTTCATCAAGAAACTTTAGTTGGGATACCTTCCACAAGCTGGCAGAGAAGGTACTTGGAAGGGTGCTGTCAGAGGACGAGTTCAAAGCCTACTGCAAGGACAACGTTAATATAGGCGTGCTTAACCCTTTGATGATCAGCATCAAGAAGAAGCACGGCCTCCTCAATAAACAGTTTACCTATTCGAAGCTTCCAGTACATGTCCGTGAGGAGGCAGAGCTTCTGCTTGAGGAGAAAGCAGCACCCTTCTTGCCTCTTGCTGCTTGCGCTGGTCGTTGGGGAGCCAAGTTGTTTCTGATGAAGATGTGGCAACGCTCTTCTCAACAATACTTGGTTGAACTTGAAAAAGAAGAGCAAGAAGAGAAACAAGAAGAAGAAGAAGAAGAAGAGCAAGAACAAGAAGAACATAATGATATTGATCATTATGAATCGTAAGATACACGTGTTTTACTTCTGCTTTTTTAGATTACTAATGCTCTACTCATAGGGATGTGTCTTCAGATTTGTCACTTCTCGCATTGGATCCAAGCATAGAGCACCGTTATGTTGAAAGCCATATGCAATACCTTGCTGAAGGTATATCTTGTTATTTGTTTTTCTCTAAAATAATCACTGTACTAACTTGGCTTCTTCTATATGTAGAAGACAGATCTGTTGACACCCCTGTTCAAAGAAAAAGAGGAAGCCCTTCGACAAAAGGTAAGAAATATTTATGTAGCAACAACTTACACACACATAGTATATTTATAGCTAATGTATTATTACTAGTGGTCAGCAAGAAGTCTAGTGCTGGCAAAAGAATAAGAGCATTTAGAAGATAAGATACCGTAGGTATATTGTTAAAAGATGTACTTCTATCTTCTAAACTTTAGTATTGCACGATGAAGTTATTATAGGTTATTTCAAGACAAGATGATGATAACAAAGTTAAGTACTGCCTGTTATAGTCTTTTGCTTTAAGCTTGAATATATATTCTATTTAAATAAACGATGCTGCCTATCCTATAATGTATTGCAATGCAATAAACAATCCTAAACAAATGTAATCAAAAAAATATAATGCAATTCTATTGGTTTAAAAAAAGAAAAACAAATAAAAGAAACTTCAGTTTGACCTATTTTATTGTATGATGAAGAGTGATGAGGAGTGATGGGGAGTGCTGCGGAGTGCCCTAGAGTGTTGTGGAGTGACGTGGAGTGGCGTGGAGTGGCGTGGAGTGTTGTGGAGTGTTGTAGAGTGAAGGAGAGTGAAGGAAGGTGTAGGAAGGCAAATGAAGACTGCTTCATTTTGCATCAAAACTGCTTTTTTTTGAAGTAAAAATGCGTCAATTCTCGCCACGAATGAAAAAAACCTAAACATTTTGGCAACGTTTCCTTCAAAAGTGCACCGTTTTAAAGAATTAGAATTCCTGTCAAAATTTCCCGTTGTGTTGGAGAGGACCTCCACTTGTTGGTCGAATGACAATGTCTCCGGTGGATTGTCCAACTTGATCTGGACTGCCGTCACCAACGATGAGTACACCGATTTCAGTTGAAGTGGTTGGTGCATTGTATCTTCTTTGATCAGGTGTACCTTCAGCTCTAAATGTTATAATTCAATAAATCACAATGAAATAAATCCAAGGAATTAACCAGACTAAAGATAATGTTTTATTTACTTCAAAATTGATGTGCTATTTATACTTTTCATGAAGATGATATTACAACTGAGATTGTAAAACTTTTCTAGAGGCTTGTAGATGATTATGATAATAACAACGAATCGGATGAGAGATGAATGATGACAGTCTTGTAAAGAAGAATTACTAAAATAGAATGATTGGCCATCTGTACCTTAAACCCAGTAACTGGTAAATTATTGGTAAGATGTCAGTCCTGACCTTGAATGAAGGTTTATCCGAATTGAATGTCAAATGAAACAAGCTGAAGTCGAATTAGAGAATGGTTGTGGATTCATAAGTGGCTAAATACTTGATCCGTACTGTATGAATACAACAGAGCCCCCTTCCAGACGAAAGCGTGATTGCTTTGACTGATAATGTAAACTTCATTTGTTCTAAAGATTCATGTAGCCCAAAAGTTCAATGTAGTAGTTTGAAAGTAAACATCATAATTTATGCGTTAATGCATATCTGTCAGTTGTGAGATACTCCGATAAAAACCTAATCAAAGCCCAGTGGGAAAAAGTGTATAGGAAAAGGAATGTATCCGTTTGACTCAATTCTTATTGTGTAGAAGCCTGAGTGCTTTTCTTGTTACGAGTAGAAATCTTTCGTGTATTGACTGATTTCGGTAAAGTCTTACGATTATTGGATGAAGCTTTCTCAGCGTTACGACGTCCCCAATACAATTCAATGTGTTTGGTTGAGTCGAAGTGCTCAATAGGTTCCCAGGTGTCTTCACTAGGATCATCATAGCCTTTCCATCTTACTCTGTACTCATAATTACCATGTTTACCTTTATGATCGATAACGGCTTGTACTTCGTAGTGATCTTCCTTGAGCTGATCAAGATTGTCAGGTGTAATGTTTGCAGCTTGCTTGTATACAATATGTGATGTGGGAACATCTCTAGACAGAAGTGTGCCAGTTTTGTCTTTCAATATATAGCTACCATTTTTAGTGATACCATGGATGTAGAATGGTCCTTCGTAGCGTTGATCAGTCTTACGTGCTCTATTTACGTTTTTGATCATGACTTTACTTCCGATAGGATACTGATGCTCAACGATCTTATGTGTCTTGTGGAATCTTTCATGATCACGTTTTTGTGGTTCTTTGATTCGCTCAAACAATGCTGGTATCAAGACGTCTTGTACGAATTTGTACTTTTCATCAATAGTCTTATTTTCAGCTTTCTCCATCTTAAGTGTAGGTTGAACTTTAGTGTAATCCTGAAACTCATTTGGTTGTCTGTTGAATAATACTGCGTATGGTCTGGATTTGTGCAGACGTGCATATCTAACATTGAGACAATATTGAGCGTGGTTGAGGTATGAACACCAAGACTCACCTTTTCCGCGCAACATCTTGACGATGGTCCTTTTAGCAAGTCCCACGTAAGCTTCGTTGACAGAATTACCCATTGGAGAGTAAGGTAGGGATACCCTCTTGTCAATGCCACTCATTTCCATCAGTTGGTTAACAACGTCATTCACAAACTCGGCACCATTGTCGCTGTTGATGACTTTGGGGAATCCAAACAAAGAGAATACACTGAGTAGTTCTTTTGCTATAGTTGTACTGTGCTTATCCGGTAAAGCTCTTAAGATAGTGAGCCGTGATTAATAGTCAACGAGTACTAGCATGAAGTTGTTTCCTTGATCTGATGTAACATCGAAAGAACCGAGATCCATGCACCAATGGTCTAGAGGTTGATCAGGCAGAACTGATTTAGGTGGGTGATATCCTACTTTGGCGATGTTGAATTTGTTGCATTCGAGACAGTCAGCTAGTATGCGTTCGATATCTTTTCGCATGTTTGTCCAATGTACTCCATCATGATGTAATTGGTCCTCAATACTCTGTAGCCCGTAATGACCTAATAAATGAGCTTTCAATATGAGTGTATCACGCTCGTGAAGTGGTGGTGTCATGTACTCAGCAAACTTCAAGGCCCTCACAGTCATATCGAGGTCTGAACGTCTTGTTTGTGATGATGAAGAGTGATTGAGACTCACTTTGCTGTCCGTTAGTAACTTTCCAGAGGCACTGTTACTGTCGTCAGACGAGAAAGTTTTGGAAGAAGAAGAAGAGTTGGAATATGTGGAAGAAATAATTCGCTCTTTATTTGCCTCAAATATTTTCGTAGGGCGTGACTTGTCAAATCGATTAAGGTGCACCTTTGACGTTTTAAATCTAGCCAGCTCTTTTTTTGAATTTCTCTTGCGTTTCTTTTTAATTATCGAGCCATCACTGGTAACATCAGCACAACTACCCCCCTCCAGAAGTAATGGTACTTCGTTATCTGAATAGAGTCGAGAGAGAGCGTCTGGTATTATGTTACTGATACCTGGAAGATATACGCATGTAAACGTGTATGAGAAGATAGTTTCCCACCAGCCAAGCATAAGTGCGTTCGGCGTTTGTTGAGTGTTTAGATAGATTAAACTCTTGTGGTCCGTGTGAAGAGTGAACGGAATGAGATACAGCCATTTGTGGAACTTTGTGAAAGTATATACCACAGCCAGTAATTCACGTTTAGTAGTGCTATAGTTGCGTTCAGAAGGCGATAATTTCCGGGATACCATAGCAACATAATGAACAGTGTTATTGATTACTTGATAAAGTATTCCAGCGATACCAGTAGCACTAGCGTCAGTTGCAACGTGAAATCTATGAGAGAGATCAAGAGCCGAGATAACGGGTGCGTTGGCCAATGCATGTTGCAAGTCCTTGAAGGCTTTTGTATGCTGATCCGTCCAAACATCCTTTAATTGCTTGTAACTGCGTAAAGCATCTAGAGTAGACGAAAGCTTAGAGTAGAATGGAATGGAAGACATAAAACCAAGATAGCTAGCAAGTTGTCGTCCAGTAGTAGGGATAGGCCAAGTATGAGCGTTGGCTACCTTTCGAGGATCAGGAATGAGTTTTCCGTTAATGAGAGACCGGCCCAAGATGTTGACACTCTTTTGTGCAAATACTATCTTTTCAGAGTTCAAGACGAGGTTTGCTTGTGTTAATCTGCTAATTACTTCTACTACGCAATCAGTATGGTAGGATAAGGGTGGAAATGTAGAGATTATAATATCATCGACGTATACATTAACATACGGGAGATCTTCAAATAGGTTTGTCAAGTATCGTTGTACGACAGATCCGACATGAGTTATTCCAAAGCATGCTTTCAAGTGAATGTGTGGAAAATGGAAGTGGTTCAAGAATAAAAAGACAAGTGAGTACTTTGATAATCCTTTTATTCTGATAAAGAGAGATAAGTTTTCTATCTACTGAATTTACAACGACTATTTATACAAAATGATTTGAGCTTGGTTTATCCGATTATTTAAGCTGAGAGTAGAAATGATTGTTGATGAGCAAGCTTTAAAGACTTGCTCTTGTTATAATAAGGGTTAATGTTATTGATGTATGACTAGTTTGGAAATGATCTAAGGGATTGATTGGCTCAATCCTGAAGTTGATCTCAGCTGTCATTTATATTTAGGATGTGCAATTTATCTGATTGATACTCAGTCTGAGTCTGAGTAGTTACATCTTGCATTTCAGGGTGAATCCCTTAGTCTTTACTTAACTAGGTAATGATTCCAATTCAGATACATGAAGTTCTTTTTATAGAATACTTCTTTGTCTACAATGATCTTTTAATGAACATCTTTTATAAATCAATTATGGTGTAATCACCACAGAATGTACTGTATTCCTGTGAAAGGATTAGTAATAGCAAGTTTTTCACGATCAGGTTCATGAATAGGAAACGATGTGAAGCAAGCATGGATGTCTAAAATGGTATGAATAGGTGCACTACCAATACTCTGGTGAATGGATGAGATTAATGGCAACTGTTGTCTATCAGTAACGAGGAGTTGTTGATTTAACAGACGGACATCACAAACGATTCTAGGTTTATCAAACGAGTAGTTACCCTGTGAATCTTTCTTCTTGACTACTAGTAAGGGACTGTTATATCCTGTATGGGAAGGTGCTTTCTTAATGACCCCTTCAGATAACCATACTTCGATTTGTTTGTTAACAACATCTTTGTACGCTGCTGGTAATGGGTATTGAGCTCTATAAGCAACAGTTCCAGGTTTAGTCTTGAGATGTATGGTAGCACCAGGTAAATTACAACAAGTGTTTTTCATGTCAATCTCTGAATTTAGCTTAAGAAGATTATTAACAACTTTGAGAAAAGGTTCACGTTCACTGTTAGTGCCAAATGGATCACTGTTAGGATTAATATTATCTGGGTCAATAGGATCAGGAATCTTAGGACCAGTCGAATCAAAGTGAGAACTTATAAGACCAGTAATTCCAATCTTCAGCCTATGTAAGATATCCATACCAAGACAAATTGGTACATTTTCATGTGAAAAAAATGAAAAGACTTCGAAAGTATGTGTAATGTTGATTTTATTATAGAAAACTTTTAATTGGGTAGAACCAATTCTGGGGACAGTTTGTTTTATATGAGCTAGTTGCACTACTCCAGTTGAAGGAGCAGATTGGATGTTGGATCCAAGAAAAGTAGCGAAAGAAGGAGAAACAAGAGATCTGTCGGCACCTGTGTCTAATAGAGCGTAGGTTTTCACGTTTTCTACAATTACCGGTAAGATAATAGAATTAGATATCTGTTTCGGTGCTGATGAAAATCGAACATCATACTTACATTTCTGCGCTTGGGCAGCTTGCATAAGAGATTCCTCATCGGAATCAATTTCCATGTCGTCGATGGTTGAGGAAGAGGGTCCCGGCGAGGGCACACGAGAGGAAGAAGAACCAGGGAAAGTAGCAGCAGCACGAACGTTCTCAGAGGTAGGAGCTCTGTTTGCAAAATCGCACCACTTGCTGGCACCAGTACCACCACGGAAAGAAGCACCTCGAACAGTTATGTTGTCAGCGGCAGAAGAGCGAGCGGCAGTATCACAGCGATGCTTAGGTGTCCAACCCAAAGCACCACAACGACGACACAGGTTCTTGTTCTTGGGTTGTTCACCCCGTTCCTTAGCCTTACAGTCTTCCGTATTATGTGTGGTTACTCTGTGAAAAGAGCAGAACATTTCTTCCTTGCCTTTATCACGTTTCATGTTATTGATCGCGGCAGAAGAAGTAGAAGAACGACTAGCGGAAGGAGGGGAAGTAGAACCAGAAGGAAGACCAGGCTTGGATCGCTTTTGAGAAGGACCAACAGAAGACGAGGCAGAAGAGCGTTTACCAGTAGATGGTCCTTGTTCTAGACTGCGTGACTTATTATATAAATTACGAGCCTTTGACGCTATGAATTCCAGATCTTTCTTATCAGCGGCAGAGGCGGACTCCAAAGTGATATCTAAGCGATCTAAAAGATCACTGGGAAGACCATCCATGAAATAGGCGACCAAGGCATGATTGTCACGAACACCAGCACGAGCTCTTAAGGTGTTGAACCTATCTATGTACTGTTCAATAGTCTCTCTATAGTCTCGGAAGCGGATGATTTGCAATTGCTTATGAGCCAGGTTCTTGCTGTCATCCGTGGTCATACCATACTTGTTAATAAGCGCAGTCTTGAAAGAGTTCCATGTAAGTTCATTTATGGTTTTTCCTGATCCAGCGACAAACTGGCGTAGCCACAATCGTTGATCGGGATCTAGGCGAGTAATCACCAAACGATACCAGTTGGCATCAATGTCCAGTTGGTAGCACAGCATCACATCTTCGAACTTGTGAAGACAAGCCTCGATGTCCTGAAAAACCTGCTCCTTTGGTGCAAAGACATTTCTGCCTACCCACTGGAAGTAGGGCACCTCTCTTGGACATACAACTGTTTTGACAGACGCAGAGGTAGAGTGAGAAGAAGAAGATTGAGGCACAGGTGATGTATTAGAAGAATTGATGCGAGAGAGCATTTCATGAAGATCTACTAATTTGGATAGATCCTTGAATTTGGCATCGTAAGCATCTCGAACTTTGTTAGCAGTTTCACTGTCCGTAACCGAAGCCAATTGATCAGCTAGATCAGCGACCTCAGTTTGCAAGCGATTGATGTTACTCCCCAAGTTAGCAGTAGAATTGCCCTTTTGTCCTGTAGAAGGCATGGGGGAGGGATCAGAAGAGGAGACAGCAGGGGTATGCGTGGAAGCATAATCTTCAGGAGGAGGAAGTGAATCCAGTTCCATCTCTTCCTCTGCGGTAAGAGGTGCTGAGAGGATTTGGTAAGCTTCTTCGGCAGTAGGAGTAGTAGGAACCATAGGGAGTTCAGCGGCCATTGTAAGTGTTTTCAAAGTAAATAAAATGAAAGATAAGGTTAAAAAAAATGTTATAATCCAATAAATCACAATGAAATAAATCCAAGGAATTAACCAGACTAAAGATAATGTTTTATTTACTTCAAAATTGATGTGCTATTTATACTTTTCATGAAGATGATATTACAACTGAGATTGTAAAACTTTTCTAGAGGCTTGTAGATGATTATGATAATAACAACGAATCGGATGAGAGATGAATGATGACAGTCTTGTAAAGAAGAATTACTAAAATAGAATGATTGGCCATCTGTACCTTAAACCCAGTAACTGGTAAATTATTGGTAAGATGTCAGTCCTGACCTTGAATGAAGGTTTATCCGAATTGAATGTCAAATGAAACAAGCTGAAGTCGAATTAGAGAATGGTTGTGGATTCATAAGTGGTTAAATACTTGATCCGTACTGTATGAATACAACACTAAAAACCATTGAAACATTAGGCACAGAATCGGGACTCTCATTAACCAATTGAGCCATTGATTTGAAGTCACGAACAAAAGGGTTGATGATGTGCATAAGACCTTGAAGGTCAGCCAAGAGTGGGATGTCCAAATGTTGATTGTGTGCATGGCAATTATGTACTTCATTTCCAGAGTCATAGATGTAAATCTGGGCGAACTTAGGCATCTCTCCTTCTTGAGGATGCAAAGATCCAATACGATGATAAAGGCTACCATGAATTCTAAACGAATAGACCCCAACACTCGAATTTGCTACTGTGGCATCGAGATCTCAACCAAGTGAGGTGAATCCTAGAGCACTGTTGTAAGCTCTAATGTTATGTCGAAACTCTTTGCTTTGGCCATTTGTTCCTTTCTATAGATCAAAAATCAAACCGGGTGTTTCAGGCAAAGGATTGAGAACATATTTTTCTTTACCACAGCATAAGGAAAAGTCTGGATTAGAGACCGTGCCTCCACTCTTTTCAAGTGTCCACATGCGAGCTTGACAATGATTGCAAACTTGGTTTATTTCGCCAAGATCGTAACGTGCAGTGAAGGAAGGCGTGCCTGTTCTCGCCGTGTTGTGTGAGGACAGCTGACGGGCTTCCCAGTTACGACCCACATAGTTAGCACATTGTCTATTGGTGGAACGAAGGTGCCCAGGTTGACCGCAGCTTAAACAAATAAGATCGTTTGTTGTAGGAAGGTCAATAATGATTTCTCCTACTTGTTCATCGACATCCATGGAGTTAGATTGAGGCTCTATTAAACATGCAGTGTTAGATTGCATATAGGTATATAGGTAAAGAAACATACGGTTTGCAACGTTGTTAGGACAGTCGCGGTGAGTGACACAACGATGACCTATGTTACCACAGATAGTGCAAGTGACAGAACGGTGGTTGTTAGGACAGAGTCTACTGGTCATGCGGGAATGACCTTCTTGATTACAGCTAGTACAAATTCTAATTGCAGGCATTTTAATTTTGGAATACAAAAAATGATAAAAAGTATAATACTGGCTTCACGTGAGGGGGAGGGACGACCCTCCCCCATACCCCCTCCTAGCTGGTTTAAAGCTCGAAAGCTGTTGCTGTCTAAGGCTCATCAGTTTTCTAAGATTCAAATTTAATTTGTGACTGGGAAGTTAGAAAGCGTGTAAAAAAGTTACAAACGACTCTATGTTTTTAATTATATAGATGAATAGCAAACTCCTTCTCTCAGCCTTGTTATTTTATTCTCTTGCCTCTTTTAACACTTCTTTAACTTTCTACATCTTGTTGTGATTACACAAAAAATTAAAATTAGCTCTTTAGCTTTTGGCTTTATAAATTTAATGGCTTATGCTCCTTTTTCTTTTCTTTCAGTCTACTATCTTTATTTCGCCATTTATATAAGTTTACTTTGGGATTACCTTCCAAATACTTCTTCTTTACCTTTAAATTAATTTTACATACATTTTTACTTTTTACCCAGATTGTTTCACCTCACTTGGCCTATCTCCCTATTTACTATTTTTATACATATTTTCTGCATAAAATCTGAAATCGAACCCCCCCATTTGATTGTCTCTTCCTTTTCGCTGCTATTTTTTTTCCTTTTCAGTCAAATCTCTTTCTCGCAGATTATTTTTCTTGGTCTTTTTATTTATTTTATGGCCTTTAAAATCTAAAAAAAAACCGAGATCAACTCATCTCCTCGGATCAGCTTCAAACTTCAAAATTAACCTCCCATTACCTTCTATATCACACTTTGACAAAAAAAACCTTCCCTTTCATCATCTATTCTCTCTGTATAGCCTACCTCTAAAAGCGAAGTGAGTCTAAACTCACTTATTTTATCTTAGACTCAATTGCTGGGTTTTTTAGAACTCCTCTGCGCTGTGGTGTCGTCTTTCTTGAGTGCTTCGTTAAGTCCATTGTTCTGAAGAATGTAATCAGCTGTCAATGGATTTTCAAGTCTTGATTTAGACATTCGCATCATTGTGTTCACATGGCTAGCCAATGTTAGCAATTGCTTTTTGGTATCCATAAAGAGCAGGAAGTCGGTTCTTTTTGCAAATCGTCGATCATGATGATGAGCTAATGACTTTGCTATAGCATTGAAGCTTAGGGGCAATCCTTTGTGTTTAGGATTCAGGATTGTATCGCCAAAGAGGGCCGGAAAGGCTAATGACTCAACATCTATATCAAGCAAAAGTGACATTGGACTGGAGCCTTCAGCTGGTGCAATACGAGCACCTTCATTTTCCTTAATAATCTTTGCACTTAGTTTACCTGCAAACATTGTTTCTTGACTACCAGGATTCACATCCCACATAAAGTCGTCATGAAAATCATTAGCCAAAGAATCACTTTCAATACTCAATTCAGAGAACGCTTGAACAAATTGGTCGAATATCTGACTTTGGACAATTAGAGTGTTTAGCGGATTATACTCTTCTTCTGAATCTCTGATTTTTACATTGTGTTTTGAATATGCTTCAGATTGACTCAAAATGCGAGCAGCAGCCCAGATCTTTTCTAGTCTTACATCTCCAGCCATATAATTGTTGCTTGGTGCTAGTCTTCGAGTCAATTTGACTTCAATGACATTATATCAGTGACTAATCTTGGAACACAAGACATGGTCTTATCAACTGAAACAGGCACATTTACAGTACCCCTTTACTTTTGTACTGGCCACGTAAACCAAGTACAGTATAAATGGATTGAAAAACATGACGAGCCGACACTAATCTTTCCTCTACCCTGTTTAGACAAGTGAGTGCTTTTAGGATTTCCGGAAGTTCAAGTCCATTTGAAGCACATAGTCTGGGTTTGTGTAGTTTTTTCACATCTAATGAACAATTGAAACAAAAAACATTTGAATCTTCATGTTGATTGAATCTAAACACATCATCAATGAATTCTTGACTTGCATTACGTGCAAGCAATGAATCTTTTGTTACTGATTTAGTTTGGTCTGAAAACCAAAGACTACCACAACAGACACAAGCTACAGTTGGGCCCTTTCTAATCTCAGATTGATACTTTTGAACAATCAGGTCAAATTCATTGGCATCATCCAGGTCACTCTTAAAATAAAATTGATGTCAGTTTAGCCCTCTGATTTGACAGAAGCCACAGTGCAAGAAGCAATTTTGTACCTGAAGTTGCCGTCTTCTTTGACGCAATGCTCCTCGATTTTCAGTATTTCTTCTTCTGGCTTCTTCAATTTGAGCTTCATTTGGTGGAGCCTCGGCTCTCCTTCTTTGATGTGATGCTCTCTGATTTTCCCTGTTTTGTCTTCTAATCCTTTCAAGGGGAGTTTTTTGATCAACTTGATCAGTGTTCTCTTGATCCTCAGTCGAACCTTGAGTATAATCTGCATTTGAAGGATTGTTGTCATATACAAATTCCGGATCTTGATTGAGTCGTCTCTTTCTTCCACTTCTTCTAAGTGTTGTATCGTCTGTCATAGTAGGCAAAGCAGTGATCAAATAACTCAAGTCTAAAGAAGTTACTGTAATAATGAATAAGGACACTTAAGCAATAAAAATTATTCGTTATATAAATTTTCGGTAATTATTACTGGCTCCGCGTGAGGGGGAGGGACAACTCTCCCCCTTAAACCCCCTCCCAGCTGGCTTAGGCTTGATTTACCGTTCCTAGCTATTGCTGGCTTCGCGTTGGGGGGAGGGACAGCCCTCCCCCATACCCCCTCCCAGCTGGTTTAAAGCTCATTATTTGTATTTTCTTATCTGGTTCTAAATTCCAGTATATTTATTTTATTTCTTATTTGATAATTAGCAGTCACCAAAAACGGAAAAGAGTGGGAAAAAAGGTTTTATTTTTTCATGGTTCCTCCGCTCCAGAACACTTTTGGGTTGTTGCCGCCAGACAACCCCACATCAAACCCTCCTGCCTCTCTTGAGTTTCTTCCTGATACGCAGCTGCCACCGCATATACCGCGCTCCACTCTTTCTTCTTCTTCACTTCCTTCATCCGCTTCATCGTCTTCATCGTCTTCATCGTCTTTTCCGCCTAAGCCACTAGCAATGAGCTATGCTGCGGCTGCAGTTTCATCACGTAACCGTAAAGAAACGGTTTTATATCGCTCTTCGACCTTTAATGGTCATAATGATGATAACACTCATTCATTAGTCCATAAGACTGGAACAACAGACCATTCTGTTTTTTATCGTGTTCCTAAAAACTTCTCTCATTTAAGATCTGAGATCGCTCTCAAATTAAGTGAAAAATTTCTTTTTGGTGTAGGTCTCGGTCTGACTTCGTCAGAGGACCATTCAGGCACTATTATTGAAATATCTTTAGTTTCCAAAGAGGCATGTGATATAGCTACTAGTCAACCTATCATCGTTGATGAGAGAAAAACTTACGCTTCACCTGCAATTCACCCCGATCGGGCTTTGCTTAAGGTTAATTTGACAAAACTCCCTATTTGGGAAAGTAAGCGTTTAAAGGAGTCCTTATTGAACAACCTCAGTCGTTACGGTATTGTTCGCGAAATGACCTTATATCTCGGCGACTGGTCTGGATGTTGGTTCACGGGGAATGGTCACGTGTACCTTGAGCGACCAAACGATAACAACAAGACTTATGAATCATTGACATATAAGATCCCACTGGAAGGCGACAACACATTCTGCCTTGGCACCTGGACCAATATGGGTAAACATTGTGTTTACTGCAAAGAAACTGGTCACTATCGTAAAGAGTGTACTAAAGCTCCCACAGAAAAACGCCGCTGTTATCAATGTGGCAATACTGGTCACATTGCTCGTAACTACTTCAGAATTAGCACAGATGATAGTACGTCGAACAAGCGTAGAAGGGGCGAACGCATTGATCCCAAGCATGCTCTGATGAAACCTAGCCAACTGGTTGTCACTAAGGCTGTAGAGGTTGCCCTGCAGAAGGAGCCTAGTGTCACACCCACTGTTGAAACAACACCCGAGGCCTCTGTGATCGTCATTGAGGACACTCCTCAGGTAGAATCTGATACTTTTGTTCCTTCAGTTCCTATCAGCATCTTAGAACCTGATTCAGATCCGATTTCGTCCCGTTCAACCCGCAGCACAGGTCGTCGCTCAGCCCATTTGGAGGAGTTTGTTGTGCCCTCCCAGCAGACAAAATCCTGTAAATGCGGAAGCACGAGCCATCGCAAGACCAACCATAGCCAATGTCCGTTAAATAAGAAAAACCTTAAACATGAGTCGGCAATGGATTTCTCCGGGGACGAGGATCAAGTTGAGAATGAAGATTCACCACGGCGTATAGGAGTTTTAAAAATATTGGAGTGAGCTTTTTCTGATTGAGGTCAATATTCAGCTTTTATAGGCATGGCTGTATTGACTTTTGAAATGATTAAAGTAATGGATTTTTTTGTTGAAATGTAATATAGAGACTTAAGGGAGGTTAGTTTTTGAATTTGAAGCTGATCTGAAGAGATGACTTAATCTCGGTTTTTTTTACATGTCAAAGGCCATAAAATAGATAAAAAGACTAAGAAAAATAATCTGTGAGAAAGAGAGTCGGCTGAAAAGGGAAAAAAAATAGCAGTGAAAATGAAGAGATGATCAAATGAGGGGATAATTTCAGATTTTATGCAAAAATATGTACAAAAATGGTAAATGGGGGGATAGGCTAAAAGAGGTGAAACAGTCTGGGTGAAAAGTAAAGATGTATGCAAATTTAATTTAAAGGTAAAGAAGAGGTATTTGGAAGGAATCCTAAAGTAAACTCAGATATATGACAAAATAAAGATATCAAGCTGAAAGAGATGATAAAGAAGCATAAGCCATTAAATTTATAAAGCCAAAGGCCAAAGAGCTAATTTTTAATTTTTTGTGTAATCATAACAAGGTGTAGAAAGCTAAAGAAGTGTAAAAAGGTGTAAAAATAAAATAGCATGGTTGAGAGAAGATGCTTGCCATTCATACTTTTGAATTTTAAGACAGTAGTACAAGAAGTTACGATCATGACTGGATGTCGATCTTGAGATCTCTCATCACCATCACTGAAGCAACATGAGCACATGGAGAAGGACTCGTTGTTGCTGTAAGTGTCTTTAAGTTAAATAATGACTGGCAAAATGAATAACAGACATTCCAGCAGTTAGGTAAAATAAAAAACTGCACTCATCTTTGTATAAAGTGAGATGATGTAGTTTGGGCTGAATCAAATCGCATTGTATGAGAATAAGCAGTGCTCAGAAAACCTGAAAAAGATAGATGCTGGTGTAAGATTATGCGCAACAACTTAAAGAGAAGTTAAAAAGGAGAAAAGAAACAAATACTACTTTGAAGCAAGTGAAAAGGAAAGAAAGAAAAGTAATGATGATTCCTACCTAATCGCTATTTTTTTTTCAGCTAATGACTCTCACTAAATAAGGATGGAATGTTTGATAATCTCTTTTAAGAACTGTTGGTCTTGAACATTGGAAGTCAACTTTGAGACTAGGCAAATCAACAGTGTAGACAAACAACTTTAAAAGCTTTGAAATTGATATTGGACTGAATGATGAATCAGAATGCCTGGTTGAGAAGTCATAAAAGAGGAACAGAAGGATCAATTGTAGGCTTTAGAAGAGGGATCCATTCACTTCTTTTATCAAGACAATTGGTTGTTGTACATGTTTATCGAAATGAGTATATATCAACAATCATCACCATTTTCGGTCAATGCTAGCAATAATCCAAGATTCGCTTTCCAGTTGATCCATCATAATACGTTTTTATTTCCCAAATGATAAAAAAATAGTCCAACTAGCTTTACTGTAATCCACCTCATAGATGCTTACCTTTCAAAAAACATGATACCCTTTAAAGAACCTTTGATCATCCAAAGTGCTTTTGATATGTAACTTGAATTGATTCTTTCACCGGAAATATGTTGACAATGATGGCATCTTTCTTTGAATAAACTGCCAACTTTTACTTAACTTTACCTCTTAATTCCATTTTGTCATTCATAGGATTGATCTCTAGTAAATCAGATGTAAATTCGGCTAGGTATTGTTGTTTGGAGAGTGAAAGTAGTCTCTTCAATGAGTTGAAGAAATAAAAGACTGTTATCACAAGCTGAAGGTGCAATCCGAATGTTTAGGTTGATTCAATCAGAAAAGTAATGACTCCATACTATCTTCAAAGGTTTATATGTGAGTCAGGTAATCAATTGTAGAATTTGAACAATATCTTACTCTGCTTTAAAAATCCATTGGGCTTCATCATAAAATAATCATTTAACAGTGAGACTAATACATTATCTATTTTCATAAAATGTTAGATTATAAAGCCATATGTAATGCCATCGAGTTGCTTACCTTTGCTTTATATTAGACGCGACTAAAAGAATTCTCATGTTAATGTAAGCATCTCCATCACTGATAATTTGGAAGAAAGTGTAGTTATGATCTTTTTCAAGTGGTTTAGTGGTGGCGTGTTTAAAAACTGCAATTGTCTGCTTTGTGATGGTAAGATGAGTGACTGTATGATAAAGACTTGAGCTGCCCAAATTGATCGTGAACAAACCTAAAAAACAAGCCTCTTTCTAGACAGATAAAAGAACGGATAAGTTAGCAATCATGTAGCATGGCCTGAATAATACACCTTAACTTGGAAAGGAAACACTCTCGAGATTCAGGAAAAATAAAGGGTGTAGTATTCAATAGAGTGAAGGAAAAAAAAAGTCGAGAAAAAAAGAGATAAGAAAAAGGAAAGAGAATAATGTCACCCCCATAAATAACACGGAACTTTGGGGGTGAATTTGCTTTTAAAGTATGTCAGCTATCCTAATGTAGGTAAAGAGAGAAAAACCTGGAACCTTCTTTGAAATCGG
Organism: Blakeslea trispora; assembly: GCA_025331445.1. NCBI lineage: Eukaryota > Fungi > Mucoromycota > Mucoromycetes > Mucorales > Choanephoraceae > Blakeslea > Blakeslea trispora. The sequence goes on along the minus strand of JAIWNE010000089.1, from coordinate 108,624 downwards.
CCAATCAGAGTAGCGAATTTCCATCACTATGAAAAAGGTAAATGTTGATGATTTGGCTTATTTCCTCTCTTTGCATCATACGCTTCAATCAAAAATAAAATAGTGTTTAAGATAGTGATGAACTCAATTATTTAATTATTAAGAAGGAGATGTAGTCAAAAAGATAATTACAGTTGAATAGTAGAAAAAAGACACAATCCTTAGATTTTAATAAAAATATCGTTTTCATGAAGCATTGATTTCATGTGCTCTGACTTGCTTTTGCATATTAAGAACTGACTAGAATAATTACAGCCAGTAAGAAATATATAACCCATTAGTTAAAAAGTCAACTTCTATGTGCACATGTTAGCTTTCTCGCTGCTCATCTGTTCTGCATGTCGACATCTCAAACTTACATGAGCATGCAAGATGGTAGGTCATCTTGGAAAAGGTCGAAATAAAATAAAATAAATTAATAAAAAGCACCTACAGATATCCTAGAAAGTGATTGCTTAGTTAACAAAAGTTAAAAATCTGGAATATGGTTGACCAGTTTCTCAAAAAGATACTTAAAAAAGGTATACCTTTAAATCAAAGAGATAGATATATGATGATGAATGTATGCTCAAGACAACATACAATAAAAATAACAATTCAATGATATTAAACTGCTTATGAAAAATTATTTGATTTCGAGTAAAAGTTACTTCAAGCTCTCATAATGAAATATACAAATGCTCCTGGTTCTGATCATGATTTATAGAAACTGTTATCCCAAACCATCTAAATTTCCTATATACTTCTCTATACAATTATATTTGAAGTAAAGTTGACAACCTTACAAAGTAGCACAGTACCATTTAAAGTATTTTTACCACTTACAATGATGCCAAATCATGAACAAACTGCTTGTAAGGACATTTGCTCTTCAACCAAAAAGATCAACTGAAAAATCATCAACATTTATATTCGATCAATTGCTTTCCAGTGCTAAACCATATGTGAGTTACTCTTAAGCAAGAGACATTTTGTGCGTCTAAGAGGTCTATTTATGTGCTGCATTTTGATGGTATTGATGTTCACCATATTATATTATTTTGGGTCATTTAAAATTATCATAAAATGACAATATAATCAAATTGAAATTAGGATCTTTCAGTGTTCGATTTATAAATGGATTCAAAGGGTGTCATAAGAAGTATTTGTGTCAATGAGCCTTTACAATAAATGAATGATCTTATCACATTTGGCTTCTGATGTGCCATCCTATTGTTATAGTCTATTATATCTCTAACAAGAGCGACACTATATAAAAGGGTTGCTCTTGATACATTTTATTTTTACGCTAGTTACTTGTATGTTAAAAAATGATTCATTTATATACATATATAATTTTGAGACAGCTTTACGCTTTGCTATCAACTTTTTTATAGATTCTACTTTGGTATTTCTTTAGGATCTCCTTTACAAAAGCGTTCCTTTAATTGATCACTAATAAGATCTGTTTATGCAAATCAAAGACATTTTCCTTTTCAGTACTATTTTAGCTTGAATCTGTTAATGAAATCATACTTTCTTCCCATCACTGCCATATTTCTCATATATACTGGTCATTTTTTCACAATCCCCCATTTTCTTTTTTCTCTCTTTTTTCTATTGATTGCACAGCAAAAGGTAAGCACTTTTATCTCTTTTTTTTTTTTTTTTTTTTTTTTTTTTTTTTATATACAAATATCATATAATCCATCAACATCACTGACTCTTTTATTTTACATTAGCTACATGCATATCACCTTATGATAGCAACATCGTAATAACTCGACTACGCTTCTTTTCTTATTTCTTAGCATCTTCCACCTCACCATCCGTATTTATTTGCTTATCATCAACTTTATATACACTTATATACATACTCATCATAAGCTCTGATGGACAATCCTTTTTCCATGTCACCTTCTTCTGTGCTACTTTTCACCATCTCTTCTACAACTTCTTTATCCAAACTGTCTGCTCTATACCATGTTGCTCAAACTTGTTCTTCTTTGACTGCTATCTGAATACAATCTCTATTTATGCTGTCTATCTGGATCGATGCTTCTTTTTCAAATTGCTCTTGCCTTAGGTCTTTCGGTTTCTCCATTTGTTTGTCTATCTTATTCTTTGCATCGCATTTACTAACTTGCTCTGTTTGTAGTCATTGCCTTGGAGCATTTTGACAAACACACATCCAATTGCCTACTATGCTTCCATCCTATGTCTGATTTGTTCATGTCTACCTTCCTTCTTATGTGCTCATGTGATCTTTCTCTCTAACTATTGCCACTGGTCAGTGTCCTAAATTCAAGAGATACTTTTTCTCTCTGATATACCGTCGTTCAGGGTACTTGGTCTCTTCTCATGTCGCCATCTATCCAACTCATCCTCAGGAAATAATCTCTATCCACCTATTCTCCTTCCACTACTATGGTCTATGCTTTCAAAAGTTGAAGAATCTCTTTTTGGTTGAACTTAGGGTTCCTTTCAACTTTACTTCTTGCATTTTTCTTCTTTTTGTGTCTTCATGTCGTTGCTCATGCTTACATGTGTGCTCCATCCCAGATGAGGTGGCTTCAGCGCTTTGAATCTCTTTCGTGACAAGTGAAATACCGCTTTCAGACTATTTTTACTCTGCTATCTTACCGAGTGAAATCCTCTTTATTGACTGTTCACTTCTGACTGTTGCTCTCACTGTTAACTGGACTCATGAGGTACCTAATCGCAACTAAAGGACACAACATGCTGATGACAAAGGACATGTGTAAAGGATTGCGTCTCATCTTTATTTTTTTCGTTTTTTTAGACTTTCTATGCTATTTACTTTCTTCATCTATTGTTTCTGACTCTTGTGTATACTGTTGACGAGTGATCTCTTACTTGGTGTTGCTCATGACCTTGCATGTTGCTTTAAAATGGCTGTCAAGAAAAAAAAATTACGAGAAAAAAAAGTTCGGTTAAGGCTGTATATTTTTTCAAGCGCAGCTACTGCAAAGCTATTAAGATGCTTACTAAAGGCTCTAATCATGAAAATTAACTCATTTCTGCTTTCTATACTGCTTCTGATGGTTCCAAAAGGTACCTGTATCAAAGCCGAGCATGCCGATTAATCTGAGTACACCCGATGCAGCATTCCTATTACAAAAAAGGACATCTGAGCTACAAATCAGCCTAAAGAAGAACCCATATATAGCATTTATTTGATTCAAATTAATAAAATTCAAGAAGCTTGATTTGCCCATAATACCTAAATAATCCAATCATATGCCAAGATTATCCAAAAATCAAAGCAATGCCATTTGCTCATTTATTGTTTATACATGTAGAACATGTTAAATCACTATCGCTTTATACGCTGAAGGCCATTTGTCACTATAACTCCCCTTTGAGACTTGAGCTGGATATGATTCGACTATAGACAGCTCCTATTTAAAGTAATCCGCAAAAGGGTTTTGCCATTCAACAAAAAATGTCAGATTCTGACAAAAAACCTTAAACCGCCTTAATTGAATTTCAAGGTTTTCGTGTCAGATTCTGACAAAAAAAAAGTTCACCTCAACATCTTTTAAGCTGTGGTGATCTTTTTTCTTCTGACACGAAAAGAGACTTGTTCCAAAGCATCTCAATTTCTAGCCTCTTGCCCAAATGAAATTCAGCATAGTTCTTCATTTTCATTGCTCTCTTGACATGACCTTTAAAATTTTCTACATCGCTTTTGTTCTTAAAAATAGAAAGGTTGCAGTTGTCGTCCAAGTTGTTAAGCAGATGCCAAGTACATAACAACCTTTTGTTTCTTTTGAAACCTCTGTCAAGAGCGTTCAAGAGAGCCTTGCACTTGTCAGTCACAAACACGGTATTATCAGGAATACCTTGCAAGACGTTTTGCAAACTGTTTAAAAACCATTTGTATGTTTCTTCCTTTTCATCAGAAGTTCATGCAAAAGCGATTGGGAAAGTTTTTAGGGTGAAGCCTCCAACATTGCTAACACCATAAGCACAAATCAATGGCATTTTCAGGTTGTTTGTGCCATAAGTAGCATCAATGATGATTACTTCGTTAAACCTTCCGGCATTTTCTACCATGTAATCATTGGTGAAGAATACACCAGTGAGAAAGCCAGCAACATTGAAAGAGTAATTGACCTTATAGTTTTCGCTTCTATTTGTTCGATCAAGTCAGCTGCTGCTTTTTTAGAAGAGTACAAGTTGTAATGTCTCTTCATTTTGGCTTCATAACGAATATTATCTATGTCGCTGATTCGAAGCTTATTAAATCTAGCACCTTTGCTCAAAGATTCTTGAATGTTACCTGAAGCTGCATTCTGATCAATACCAATGGAAAGCTTTTCTGCATCTGCAGAGGTCAAATTGTTTTTGCGACCTTCTGCAGAGCTCAACAAATTGGCTTCATCGAGCAAATGGTTGTGCTTGTATGCATTTTCATCCTTTGATTGTACAAGTTCAAATCCCTCATTCTTTTTCTGGTAAAATGCCAATTTGTAAGGACAATCAATTTTACAGCTTAATCTGATTCTCTGCTTATCAATTGGATCGGTTCCTCTAGTGTTGCGATATGATTCACCCTTCTTGCAAATCAAAACTAATCTGTTCTTTTCTGATCGATGGGTTGTCAATGTAAAGTTGTTTTTTGTAGCATATTCAATGAACAAGGTTTTGATGGTACTTTTGTCAGCTTTTCTAGGAATAGCTGGAAGAGGAGAAGGTACCGAATAGAGATTTTGGTTCATTTTGCTAAAGTTTTAGGGTTGTTTGTTTGCTTCAAATAGAATAGGAAATGTGTTGTAAAAGAAATTTTGACAAAAAAAAAACTTCGAGAAATGGTCACCCTTTATCTACATGTTCAAAACTGTGTACTACCGCCACTACTTCTTTTGTTTTGTACGTACTACCGCCACTACCATTTTTGTTCATTGCGTACTACCGCCATAGTATCTTAAAGCTCTCTGATCCATACTAGTCATTTAGTACAACCATTAATGCTTTATTTGAAAGTACATTTCTATCGGCGCATAATATTATCCAAATATAGAAATACTTTGTGCGACTGGCGGTCCGATAGAATTTTTTTATGGCGGTCCCTATGTAAAACGTTAAATTTGACAACTAAACATCTATACGCGCACAGCAAAAGGATTTAAACAGCCTACGCGTCATTTAATGATTATGGAGCTAGTTGCACTTCAGCATGTAAAAGAAGAATGTAGAATCGACAACGAAAACAACAGAGTGCCCCAGATGCTAAAGATCTTTGACTTGAATATAAAATAAAAATGGTTTGTTAACTACTTATTTATTTCAGCATTGCGTGCGAAGTTTTGGTTTGGGGCAACGACTTCTTGCTCATTTGTGCTTTGAGTTGCAGCAAGTTCTTCATTTTTTTAAATGCGGTGTTATATTATTGCTAACATTAGACTTGGATCCAAAATAATCCAACAATGACCTAATATTAGCAATATGATGTTGGAGGGATGCGGCAGGAGCAGAAGGAAGGGGAAAGAGCAGAAAGAGCGGAAGGAGAGGGAGAAAGAGAAGTAAATTAGGCGTTAGCATCATTACCCAAAGGTTCAACTAAGCCGTCAAAAGCAGGAAAGTCTTCAAGTTGATTTGCTTGCTGGATCTGCAAAGCAGGATTGTATCTTCTTGCAAGATACATTGCTTACAAGCAGTTTGTCTTTGTACGAAGTACGGACAGCTGCAAGACACTATCCTGCCCTCATCAACACATACATCATAATGAGTTCCTTCATTGGTAAACGAGGTTATCCTCAGGTCCTCATTTGTACTGTCTCCGGCTGATACTTCGCAGACATACTCTGCCAAAATGCTTGCTGGAATTTGCTCTGCACATAACTCACGTTTCCTTGCTTCTCTTTCTTGTGGACCCGTGCGACCTATGCGTAGGTTCAGACGGTTTATATTCTGAATGTAATCCGGCTCAACGTCGTTCACCAAGATATACACCAGTCTATCAACACGCCTGTTGCCTTTCGCTTTAAATAAGTTGTTTTGAGTTGGTTGTGCCAACTCTCAACATAGTTGTTCGTTTCCATATTGGTATAGCGAGAGGGTTGGTGAGCCATTGACCAGTTTCTGTACGCATTGTTCTTAACATAGTATCAAAATACGACAGAAATCTGGAAAACGACTCCATTTCAGTACAAAGGCTGCCATCATAAGCTGGAACTTATTTACATCTGCTTCGTATGCTAACTGCTTCATATCAGAAATCATCCTTGCATGCAAGGTTTTCGATTCTCGATATGAGTCGCCGTCAACACGTTCACGGATCTTGACAGACCAAGCACGGAAAACATGAAAAAGACACCATTGTACTGACGCAAAGGGAAAGACAGCTCGAATGGCTTCCAACTCAACATTTGAAACATCAATTGTGATCTTGGAAGGAGAACAAAGAGAAAAGTCCTTCACAAATTGAAGAAACTCAGTGACAGCAACAGAGCTATTGTCAGAAGTAAAACAAAAAGCTACAGGACATCCAGTACCAGAGGTAGGATGGCGAATAACTATCGTGTAAAGAATACCATGCTCAACATTGCTAATCTTATGAGTAGCGTCAAGACAGAATTCAGTTGTACTTTGCAACAAGCCAAGTTGCCAGCTTGACATGAAACAAAAAGTGAAAGAAGAAACAAAGTGTGGGGAAACGTAGGTTTCGTAGGAGCGAGTCTCACTCAAATTGCGAAGCCAAAGCTGCACAGACTCATACACATTTTCATGAAGCTTAAATTTGGCCTCTTCGATACGTCTGAAAATGTTATAAACATCATCGCGATGAACAAACTGATCTCTATGCATAGAAGCAGAAGAAGATGCAGCAGCAAGCTCAGTAAAGTGCTTGTTAAGAGTAACACGAATCTCTCTTTTGTCATAACCCTCACGAAGACGGTTCTCAATCTCAAGCTTCACAGCTGATGAAAGAGGTAAATACTTCAAATCCTCAATACTACCAGGCACGTGGTTGTGATGACCCTTGTACTGGATGCTGACAGTGTTGGGGTCCTCAATGAAGCAACTCACTTCAAGTGAGCCACGACATCCAATCTTCTTCGAGGCACGCTGGACTGGTCTGATGCTGCCACTGTCTTGTTTGTTGGTGTAATTTCCGTAACGATGACAGCGGTAGTAGCTTGTCCAAAGCTTGTTGGTCTTGGGACGAGTGTTGTTGCCGGTGTAATATTTAGGTAATTTAAAATAGAAAGGGGACAAGTATAGTAAGTAGTTTGAGACTGTTTTACGTATGCCTTTATTATGAACAAAATAAATGAGAGTATTTATACCAATTGCTATCTACTATTGCTATTACGTCTTTAACTTCCTTTAGTATTTACTCTTTACTAAATCTGGATATTCAAGAGAACAATGTCATAGACTAGTTTTTGTCACCTTTAATGACATATTGACATTTTACTTTCTTTAGCAAGACTTATTGTTTATCATCTTCTTTAGTCCAGATTCATAGCACTTGCTAATGAAATCATTCTAGACTGACATAATGTTGGTAGGGTTACTTAATCCAATTATGATGTAGATCTTCATATACAAATATAGACTTCAATTCTTAAGGAATTCATGTTCAGACAATCCAAACACGACAGCCGGGACTGTTGCCGTAATGCAATTGTTGGTGGAAAAGCCACTTAATGCCACGAGTTTCGGGCTCACGCTGAACGAAGGCTTTGTATTCAGAAACTGGCATGGTGATTCTGTTGGTCTCAATTGGAGCATAGGTGTGGAGGAGAAGCGATGACATTCTAGGTTAAGTTAATAGGTAGTAGAAAGAGAAAGTTAAGAAAATTTTAAAAAAATAATTCAAAGAAGTGGTCACCAGCTCTAAAGCCAAGCCACTCTCTTGGGGAGATACAAATAAATCGCCTAAAAAACAGTCACCACCCGCTTAAATTCAAGTTGTAAACAACAGTCACCGCCCGCTTAAAATTGAATCGTAAAAAACAGTCACTTGAACACAAAATTCAATCATGCACGAGCAATATTACAAACCACACCTCCATTGCGGTAATAAAATTAGCACCTCCGCTGCGCTCTGGTTAATTTTCTTGACCTTCACTATGGTACGGTACGCTACGCTTTGTAAGATGCTCGTGCTGCCGCAGGCCAACTAATTCGATGAGAAGATCAATGTGAGGGCCCCACCCATATTTTTTTTGAAACTTCGCTATGGTATAGAATAACCCCTTCGCTGCGCTTCGTGTATTTTAAACCGTCGCTTTGGTAAAAAAACATGTGTCCCGGGGCAACGAAAAAGACTTGAGCTTATCCTAATAATTAGTTCATAACTAAGTCAGATGGGATCAAATATGAGTGAGTCTTTCAAAAGCAACAATCCATGCTTGCTTTCAAAAATAAAAATCAACCTAAACTTAAGACTCGAATTATCTAAGGGAATAGCAAATTCAATCGAATGATATGGACCGTCCTAATTTTGGAAAGTGCAGGAACCAAATCAATTGATACCAAAGTACAGATCAAGGCTTGCAACAACTGAAGTGAAGCACAAATAGTAAATCTATGTTCTAATACACTTTGAAACTCTTTGAAAGGGTCAGCGCTCGCTTGAGAAGATTTGCAACTTATAATGGTTCTGGTTGCAAAGAACTTAAAATTGACTAACTCTTATAATAACACATTTTGAATGTTAATACTACAAAATAATCTTTCCCAAATCCGCATCAAAGGAACACAATGATAGCAAACACATCTCATTTAACCGCAATCAAACCTTACAGAAGGTTCATTACTCAATTCTCTTGCAACATTTCCAGTATACTGAGTGTTTAGAGGATCATACTGGCTTTGCGTGAGGGGGAGGGACGACCCTCCCCCTCGAATCCCCCCCATCTAGCTAAGGTTTAATCTACCAATCCTAATCAGTGCTGGCTGTGCGCATGGGGGAGGAACAATACTCCCCCTTGAACCTCCTCCCAGCTAGCTAAGGCTTAGTCTACTGATCCTAATTAGTGCTGGCTGTGCGCATGGGGGAGGGACAGCCCTCCCCCAAAACCCCTCCCAGCTGGTTTATAGCTCATAATTTGTTGCTGTTTGAAGCTCATTGTCTGTGTAAGTGAATTTTGTTTTAAGTGACTGTTTTTTAGGATTCAATTTTAAGCGGATGGTGACTGTTTTTTACAACTCGAATTTAAGCGGGTGATGACTGTTTTTTAGGACACTTTATCTTTTTAATATATTACTGATAAATAATGAGCTTCAAGCAGCAACAAATTATGAGCTATAAACCAGCTGGGAGGGGGTTTGGGGGAGGGTTGCCCCTGTGGAGATTGGGTAATATGCAAGTATAAAAAGACAAGTGAGTACTTTAATAATCCTTTTATTCTGATAAAGAGAGATAAGTTTTCTATCTGTTGTGAAGGTAATGGAAGAAACAAAGAAATCCTTTAGAACTCGTATGGGTTTATCAAAGAAAAATCAGATGTCGTTTATAGCTATGGAATATCTAGGTATTTATATCTTTTAGGTCGGATAAACTGATTCTATCATCTAGAGATGATCAGGGAATCTATTTTAATATCGAGGATACGGAACACTATATCATTGACCATGTCTCAGATATTCAGTCTACTCAGCTCTCAGGTCATAGCTGATCTGAGATGGTAAGATAGAAAAAATTGTTTTAATAAATTCTTTAGCACCATCTTGTCATTTTCATTGTCACATCAATTCTGATTCGGTATAGCTGATATCAATAGTTTATCCACATCGATAAGGCCTGAGTCCCGAGAGCCAATTGGTCTATTTGATATATGATCCAATTTGTCTCTCAAGTTAGCATCATATTAGAATCGATCTCTAAAGGATAAATAGATGAAGTAGACATTGATCTATTACAGTTACTCTAGTTCTATTCTAGACTCTATGTCCAGATATAGTATGTATAATAATACTTTGTATCATTTATTTCGTAATCAGTATATAGATTCTAAATGTTCACAACACTATCTAATGAATTTACAACGACTATTTATACAAAATGATTTGAGATTGGTTTAGAGTGCGTCCAGTTTGTAATCGCCGCAACTTGGTGGTGAAAATTTTTTTCACTTTTGGACCAAAATAGCAAATTTTTTTTGTAGACAAAATTAAAAAGCGAGGCCGACAATCTATTCAAAATTTAATTCTCTATCGATCCTCGGCCTCCTTTTCTTTATATCTTGTCTCTATCTCGAGTTATTTTTTTTCACTTCGACCTGAAAGTTCCTCTGAGGTCTAATTATAGGCATACATAAGTTTCAACCAATAATATAGTAGTTAGTGTTACACAACCAAACTCCGATATATTAAAATGGTAGTTTGTGCTACATTGTCAGTCAGAATCCTAGTCTATTAAAATTGTTTAGCAGAACCTTTTGTCTGTTCCTTTTTCGCAAAGTTCAATATGGGTCGTCCTAGCAAAAATCTTCAGAAGTTTAAAAGTTCAACCAAGACAGACATAATCAAAAAGTTGAAGCTGAAAAAGCATTGGTATGGAATCAAGTGTCTTTTGAGTTGTTCAATTTAATTTAAAGATAGAACAATAAGATCGAAAATGAAGGCGTCTCTTCTATCGACGATACTTCGTTCGATTATGAAGACAACAGTAACTTTGAGTATCCTACTATTGAATCATGTTTCGACTTTGAATCTATTTCAGAGAGTGATGGCGAAGAAAGTTTAGAGATCGAATTAGAAATGTTAGACAACATTGAAGATCAGAATACAAAGTGTTTGCATGACACTTTGAAATGGGACAACAACAACCCAGAAATCAACAAGAAAAGAAAACATGCAAGAACTTTTCAATTGACCGACAGAGCGATCAGAAAAAGAAAGCAAAAAAACAGGATGATGGCAGAAGGCTCATCAAAAATATCTGATTATTTTCAGATTTCTAAGGAACAGTCTGCTGAAGTCAGAGCCGATGAAGAAGAAGAGGAAGTAGAAGAAGCTGACGTCTTGGATATCTCCAGTGCTATCAGTAAGCTTAGTGAGTTGCTGAAGCCAGTAGCAAACTCTCGAGTTGTTCAAACTTTGCACGGACATTATGATACCTTCCGCTATCAAGCTGTCCTTGCCTACCTCAAGCGCATCAAAGATGGAAAAGGTGCCATGGAGGCAAGCCAAGAAGCAGCAGCTATAACCTGGTTGTCCCCATCCGAGTCTTATCGCGCAAAGAGTATTCGCATGTGGACTAAGGCTCTTCTTAAGACTGGGGATATCCCTGTCTTAAGACAAGGCAAGTTCGCTAAGCGAGTGTCTCTGTTGTCAGATGAGGACATTAAGCAGAGATGCCTTGACTGGTTAAGAGAAACAAAACCCAATCAGCGATCAACAAGAGGCTTAGTTGACCATGTAAGAAAGGTGATTTTGCCTGATGTTTTGAGCACAGGTATAATTAGTGAAGAGCTAGGAAACAAGCTTAAGTCTCTGAGCCAAACCACAGTTTCTAAATACCTGAAACTGTGGGGCTTTGACTATAAGAGTACTGGCAAAGACTTTATGTACATCGATGGCCATGAAAGACAAGATGTAAAAGAATATCGTCTTCAGTGGGCAAGACAGATGATGGAGTGGAAGAAGAGGATGGAATTTTATCCATATGGTAATGAAGAAGAGGTTGTTCAACCAACCCTTCGAGAAGAAGAAAAGAAGGTAGTTCTTGTCACTCATGATGAGAGCACCTTTTATGCTAACGATGGAAAGAAGACTCGCTGGCAACTACCTACCGAATCGGCTATCTTGCCTAAAGGCCAGGGCAAGTCTGTCATGGTGTCAGAGTTCATGTGCGCTTGCCATGGTACTATGAAGGCTTTGGTCAACGGGGAAGAGAGGTCCTCAAGAACAATTTTCTATCCAGGTGGAGACAACTGGTGGAAATGTGAGGACCTCAATGCACAACTCAAGGAGGATGTACTTCCGCTCTTTGAGTTGTTGCATCCTGACTGTATTGGTTTGTTTGCGTTTGATCAAAGTCAAAATCATCGTGCATTTGGCAATGATGCCTTGCTTGCGAGTAGAATGTCTTCTGGGGAAATCCCATACAAACCAGAATCACCTTATCGCTTTCGAGACGGCTTCTACAGAGATCCAGAATCAGACCAAGCCATGATGCAAAGCATGTACTTCATGCGCAATATTGATTTTAGAAAATTCAAGACTGAATTTAAAAGACTCAAGCCTCAAGTAGGGCCAAGAAAGCGTTTTGGAACAGAGAATGCTTTGAGAACTTTTTTGGTACAAAAGCTACAGTTACCTAGACCCGTAAGTTTTTATTGCAATTACAAAAAATCAACTCTCCAATAACTTTTAACTCATAATCTTAGGTTGAGTACTTCAAAGGCACTTTCCAAATCCTTTTGGAAAGACGGCTCATTCAAAAAGACTGTTCGCTCTTGAAAAAGTGTAATGATGAGCATACTGGTGACAAGTGTTGTCTAGAGAAAATACTGTCGGCACAAGATGATTTTGTTAATCAAAAGTCAATCCTAGAAGAAACAATCATCAACAATGGCCATATGATGACACTCTATCCAAAGTATCATTGCGAAACCAATTGGATTGAGCGACACTGGGCCGAGTCAAAGCGTATTGCTCGTCTTGAGTGTGACTACACATTTAAGGGCCTTAAAGATAACATCCATAAGTTTCTAGACAACAATCAGGTTACCAATGGTACAAAGACAATTAGAAAATGGCAAAACCTTGCTTATCGGTATATAGAAGCATATAGCCAAGGTCATGATGCCGTCGAGACAAATGAGCTTGTCAAAAAATTTTCTAAAACATACAAAAGTCATAGAAAGCTCATATAAATAAAAAAAAAATCCAGTATAGACAAATTTTAAGGTGCGATTTTAATCGGCGACGAAATGGGTCAAAAGTTCCTCTAAAAAATTATTGGCGATTACAAACTGGACGCACTCTATCCGATTATTTAAGCTGAGAGTAGAAATGATTGTTGATGAGCAAGCTTTAAAGACTTGCTCTTTTTATAATAAGGGTTATTGTTATTGATGTATGACTAGTTTGGAAATGATCTAAGGGATTGATTGGCTCAATCCTGAAGTTGATCTCAGCTGTCATTTATATTTACGATGTGCAATTTATCTGATTGATACTCAGTCTGAGTCTGAGTAGTTACATCTTGCATTTCAGGGTGAATCCCTAAGTCTTTACTTAACTAGGTAATGATTCCAATTCAGATACATGAAGTTCTTTTTATAGAATACTTCTTTGTCTACAATGATCTTTTAATGAACATCTTTTATAAATTAATGATGGTGTAATCACCACAGTTCCTCCCCCATGCGCACAGTCAGCACCAATTAGGATCAGTAGATTAAACCTTAGCTAGATGGGGGGGATTCGAGGGGGAGGGTCGTCCCTCCCCCTCACGCAAAGCCAGTATGATCCTCTAAACACTCAGTATACTGGAAATGTTGCAAGAGAATTGAGTAATGAACCTTCTGTAAGGTTTGATTGCGGTTAAATGAGATGTGTTTGCTATCATTGTGTTCCTTTGATGCGGATTTGGGAAAGATTATTTTGTAGTATTAACATTCAAAATGTGTTATTATAAGAGTTAGTCAATTTTAAGTTCTTTGCAACCAGAACCATTATAAGTTGCAAATCTTCTCAAGCGAGCGCTGACCCTTTCAAAGAGTTTCAAAGTGTATTAGAACATAGATTTACTATTTGTGCTTCACTTCAGTTGTTGCAAGCCTTGATCTGTACTTTGGTATCAATTGATTTGGTTCCTGCACTTTCCAAAATTAGGACGGTCCATATCATTCGATTGAATTTGCTATTCCCTTAGATAATTCGAGTCTTAAGTTTAGGTTGATTTTTATTTTTGAAAGCAAGCATGGATTGTTGCTTTTGAAAGACTCACTCATATTTGATCCCATCTGACTTAGTTATGAACTAATTATTAGGATAAGCTCAAGTCTTTTTCGTTGCCCCGGGACACATGTTTTTTTACCAAAGCGACGGTTTAAAATACACGAAGCGCAGCGAAGGGGTTATTTTATACCATAGCGAAGGTTCAAAAAAAAATATGGGTGGGACCCCACTTTGATCTTCTCATCGGATTAGTTGGCCTGCGGCAGCACGAGCAAATTACAAAGCGCAGCGTACCGAACCAAAGCGAAAATCAAGAAAATTAACCAGAGCGCAGCGGAGGTGCTAATTTTATTACCGCAATGGAGGTGCAGTTTGTAACATGCTCGTAACCTTATAAACTTTACATCGATCATACGTAACTAAGTTTATTTAATCGAGTTAATTGACTTCACTGTGTCTACAAAACAATCTTCATTCTAAAGCCTCTGAACTCAATATTACGTATGTTCTTAAATAAGCTTTGAAAAGTATATTATCCATTGTAAGGCTTACATCTGTAATAAGAACCAAAGCTTACTTCGACAAGGTGAATTGTTTTACTTCTATATACATCTTCTCTCCATCAATAAACCCCGTCCTTGAATTTACACAAGCGGATATCTCCCTTTTTGGGTTTACTCTTCCCCTTAGACATTCTTCATTACCAAGGAACACCCTTTATATTTCATATATCTATTATCCCTAATATACTTATTCTAATATAAATACTCTCATCTTTTAATCAATAAAATATTATCTTTATCTTACTCAATCAATTCCGTCTCTACTTGAGTTCAATTGAAGTAATCTCTTTTATTCTTCTCTATTTTATAACAAATCTAAAGTCCGCCAATCCGGCTTATTTTAAAATGGTGATTTGCGGTTCTTAGTTTTATTTAAATTCAATTTACCAACTAGATAAAATATATAGGTTAAGATTTGGAATATGGTGAAAAAGGGTTAATTATACTGACCTAAATGTTGGTAATAAGAGAAGGAATATATATGAAATAAAAGAGGCAATGAATTTGATAGAAAATAATAAAGAAAGAAAAGTGAGGAATAGAGGAAAACAGAAGAATTGGATTTTATAGTAATCGTTAAGCACAGAGCATCATTTCACAAGTACAAAATCATAACACTGCAATCGCAACAGTCATACCATAAAATTACCAAATTTGTATCAACACAGAACAAATTAAAGTTTATAAAATTTAAGACTGGAGGCACTGTATTTTTGAAAAGTCAGGCTGTACCTAATTCTATGATTGATGTATCGTATTGAACATACATCATATAATATTCGATATATTACTAAATCAAATACAGATCTTGTTCTGTGTTACCAAACATAATTTATATTGACATCCGATCCTTGCACTGAATAAAACCCTCTCTTTAATCTTGTTTAATCTCTTGACTTAACAGATAAATTAATGATGCTGAATTACTATGAAGCCATTTTTTGTTATGGCTTTGATATTGTACATATCCCTGGCATTACCAACTGTTTACCAGATGCTCTTAGTAGATTGTATTCTCCTGAGTCATCCGATCTGGAGGAGGGTGAATCTAAATACGCCAGTTATAACTACAGACATATTGTGAAGAAAAGAAACATGTCTCGTTCCGATGAAAGCAAGAAAAAGAAAAGAGCTTGATTTCTGACTCTAATCGAACTTTTTCTCATGCTCGTCACGTCACGTTGCACAACGCGGCTATGCGTGATAAAGCTGAAAAATTAGAGGTCATTGATAATTCCTCTTTACCTACTCATCCTACCACAGATGACAATGATGATTACGAAGAACCCACTTCTTCACCTACAACGTCTACCTCGCTTCGGTACGCTGAGTATATGACACCGCCTGAAGAAGAGCGTCGTGATATTATTGAACGAGCTCACCTTCTTGGTCATTTTGGAGTGAATGCTGTTGAGAAAGCAATTCATGAAGATAGGTTACACTGGAAGAATTTGAGAAACGACTGAACGGATTGTAAAAGACTGCTCAGCTTGTCAACAACATACTATACATAAAGCAGGCTATCATCCTCCTAGACACATTTTACCTGACGGTGTCTTTGATCATATCTGTGTGGATCTAGGCACATTCAACGTCACATAGTCTAATGGAAACAACTTCTTATTACTAGTCGTTGATATGTTCTCGCGCTTTGTTATTTTAAGAGCCATACCTGATAAGAATGCCTATACCATTGCTAAGGAGTTGTTTAGTATCTGGTGTTTATTTGGATTTAGTCGTATCATAAGTCATGATAATGGGTCTGAATTTGTTAATGAAGTCTTAAAGCAATTGGCTGAGATGACTGGAGTTGAACAAAGAGTATCGTTACCCTATAATCCTGTAGACAATTCAGTGTGTGAAAGATATATGGGTGTGTGCAAACAAACCATTATTAAGGCAATAACGGCTGATGCTAAAGATCCTGAAAGTTGGGATTTATATGTTGACATGGCTCAATACGCTGTCAACGCTCAATTTAGACACTTGCACAGTACACGTGCATTCACGGTATGTTCTTCAGACAGCCGAATCAATTGACCGATTATACCGAAGTGCAGCCCACTTTGACATTTGAGATATCAGAACACAAACGTATCAATTAGCAATTGAAGCACGTTAAAGAAATAGTCGTACCTGCTTTACATGAGCACATCAAAGAATGTCAAAATACTGACCATGCAAAATACTTGAAGTCTCATAATATTAAAGCAGATAAGTATCCGCTCAATTCTAAGATCATGATCGTCAATGTAAATCGTAAAGCAAAGACAGAACCTCGTTATGTCGGTCCTTCTATTGTCAAAGGTTGGGCTCGCAGTGGAGCTTACATCCTCGAAAATTTAACTGGTGCATTGTTGTCCAGAGATATACCTACTCATCAGATCAAGATGGTACAAGCAGGCGAACAACGATCACAGGCTGACTTGGCTGAAAAGCATTATGAAGTTCAAGCTATAGTTAATCATCGTGGCACTGGCAAGAACATGGAATATTACGTTCACTGGCGTGGATATGATGATCAAGCGAAATATAATACATGGGAACCAGTTTCTTCATTTGACTCGCTTAAACCTATAAATGTATACTGGGCAAGAAGAAACGTTGGTGATGCAGTTACACAAGGCACCGTGCTGCCTGCAACTGTCAACAAACGCAAGGACTCTTCTACTAAACGTAGTAACAGACGATCTACTCGTCGTAATACAAGATTATAACTTAGCTATCTTTTTCTTATCGATTTTTTCTCCCACTGGGTTTTTTTATAAGTTTTTTCTCGATAGCTATTACCTTTACAATCTTCATTATATTTTGATCCAAACACCTGATACTACTATCCTACTACTGTTACTACAAGAACATAAGTGATGATCTAATCTTGGCAGGGAGCAATGTTGTATACATTGTCCTTTTTAGGAACAATAACAAATTATAAAGTCAGATTAGCCATCACGTCGTTAACATATATGGACATATTGATTAACGGTGAGATACGTTCTTATACAAATAAACAGAAAGTACGTTGTGATCCAACGTAAGGTAAACACTCAGTTAAGATGCGGGATCCATCATTAGTATAAATAGAGCTAGAAAATGTATATTGAATAAAGACAACTTTCTTTTGGGTCTGATTGATTTATTATTGTTATCAATTGTACCGTTAATATCGCAGCTTTTTTTTTCGGATCATACACATTCAAATGTGTAATTAATGAAGTTGTAAAAAAATTGGGGCAAAAGATGGTTTTTTATTTTTGGATTGCTTGCCTAGGAGTCAATTGAGCCTCCTTTGGCAGCAATTACTTTTTTCATGCGTGATGGCATGCTTGAAACAGTTTTGTCGAGGTATTCGACTGTAATACTGTTCCAAGCATCCTCCAGCATCTCCTCATTGCTTTTCTGGCCTTTAAACCTGAACCAGTCTTGATGGAAGCGTCGCTTCATTTCACTCCAGACGTTCTCAATGGGGTTGAGATCAGGGGATTGAGCAGCCCACTCTATTTTCTCAACCCCATTGAGATTCCTCCACTCCTTGGCAGCTTTGGCTGTGTGAATGCTGGCGTTATCTTCCATCAAGACCGATCCGGGATTGCTCTGGAGATAGCCCAGAAGAACAGGCTTGTAGACAAGGTCTACAAAATTCTGGCTTGTTATTCTGTCCTTTGGCAGGAACACCAACTCGGACTTGTTGCGACCACATATGGCCCCCCAAACCATAATGCTGCTTCGGTCACTCTTGAAAAAGGTTTCAGGCAATCCTTGTCGTATTTTTTCTATGGCAATCTCTAGACTTTTTTTTGCAAGATGTCCTTGCCGATTTTCACGCTGGACACATCTGTCCAGACGACTTGCTTCCATTGCTCTATTGTCCAATTTTGGTGAGCTTTGGCAAATTGAAGCCTCTTCTCCATATGGGATTCCTTTAGAAAAAGCTTCTTTGCCGCAACTCTCTTGTTGTAATCCAAACCATGCAACTCCTTCGCAATGGTTTGGGTGTGCACCTTTACTGACAGCTCTTGCTGCAAAGAAGCAAGCGTGACAGATCTGTTCTTTTGGATGGCTCTCTTGCTTCGTTCGTCAAGAGATTTGGGTCTTCCAGAGCCCCCAGCTCTTTCAATGGTACCTCTGGCTTGAAATCTCTTGATGGTCCTGTTAACAGCGACTGGGTTAATTCCAAGTTCTTGGGCAATTTCGATCTGTGATTGGTTTCTTTGCCAACGATCAACGATGATAGCTTTGAGTTCAGTGGATAATTGAGACATATTGTGAGTTTTAAGGAATTTTATTAAGAAAGAGAAGTAGAATGATGGGAATGTAAGACGTGTCATACATTTACCTTTCTTTTACGGAGTCTAAAAAATTATCTTTTTTTTCGTTCTGACTGTACTAGCCGAAATATTCTTCAGCGACAAAGCAGCTTGTCTCCACCATTGCCAACAAGGCATTCAGCTCGAGAAATCTACGATCTTTGGTTTTCCTTCGCTCTCTCCATCTGACCCTGTTATCAGAGTCAAGTTATTAAATATTCCTTTTTTGCCCGAAGCTCGACTTCGTGACGGCCTCTTTGATCTCTTTGCGCCTTTTGGCATAGTGCTGGAAGGGAGTATCTTTATCGATCATGGCTGGTTTGATGGTACCGGCTACGCTATCATTTCCCGTCCTTCGTCTGTTGATGAGCTCCCTGAACTTACCCATGCCTTGACATGGAACGATGAATCTGTTGTCTATGCCACCTGGTTCTCCATACCGCTTCATTGCAGCTATTGTCATAAAGCCAATCACATCAAATTTGATTGCCCTGTTCGTAAGGCCATTCGTTGTTTGTCTTGTTTCTCTGTTGGGCACATTCGTGCACACTGTCCCAAGCAGTTCGCCAAGGCCAAGCCCTCTGGTGGTCCTGCTCACCCGTCAAAAAAAAACGTCTAAGTCCAAATCTGTTTACAAGTCTACTGATCCTACCCCTGTCACCACAGGTAATACCTCTGTCTCTACTACTGCCAAACGCTCTCCTCCGAGCTCAGACTCGGAAACCGATTGTCCCAAACCTGTCGGCCACCCATCTCTGAAGCAAGCTCGCCCCAACTCTGTCAGCCGGATGGGTCTGGATGATCGGCGCAATACCCCACTCACGCACTCACCCACCCCACCGTCAACTTTGGAGTTGATTTTCCAGGATACGCACCCTAAGGCCTTTGCTCGTGCTTTGCGAGGTGGAAGTTAATTGCCTTTATGACCATTAAACCTCTCTCTTTTAGTCAAATAACCTTTTAATTTTGTATTTGTTACCTTGTTCATGCCAGTCACGTCATTTCTTTTGTACACATGAACTGTGGTGTCTCTCAATAAAGTTACCTTTTTTCTACCAAAAAAAAAAATAAAAGCTTATTTTTGGTGTAATGGGTAAAGAGTGGGTACCTCTTGTGTATAAACCATAATTCACTATTTGTGCTTCAATCCAAGTGTACTTGATACAAATGAAGTATGATCCAATCTTTTATTTTAGACTGAGTTTAGATGTCAATTAAGCTATAGCCAGTTATAACTGTAGAGCCGTGAGCACGTTTAAGTTGTAACACCTCAGCGTGACTTAAATTTTCTTTTTTTATATAAATAGCCACCAGTTTTCTCTCAATAAAAAGAAGCTTTGTTTTCATCTAAAATTTTCTCATATACTTATCCATTACGGATTTTGTCTTTGCGACTTTTCCTTTTTTACTTTAAATTTTATCTTTCTTTTTTTCTTTTTTTCTTTTTTTCTTTTTTTCTTTTTTTCTTTTTTTCTTTTTTTCTTTTTTTCTTTTTTTCTTTTTTTCTTTTTTTCTTTTTTTCTTTTTTTCTTTTTTTCTTTTTTTTTGGTATTTCTCTTATATTTTTCCCTTTTCTTACAAGAAACTAAACAAGTCTGCCATATAAGACTACCATAGTTCATTGAATAAACAAGTCCGTTAGGATTATCATATTCGATTTCACTTTTCTTTAATCAAGCTAAACAAGTCTACTATAAGGACTATCATAGTTACATTTCATTCATACATATCACAAATCTATAAGAGACTTTTCTTCAAATTCTCAAAACTCCTCTATTCGTACTACAACGTTACAAGGTCTGTGTTACAACTCAGATAGGGTATAATGTAGGCTGTATACAACAGAATGATTTCACTTAATCTATGGACTTTGAAACCATGCAAGATCTCTTGCATTCTTAGTTCCATCAACACGCTGTTGATATTTCCGGAAGGACTAGCATAGATTGGAGATCCCATAATAGGAGGTAGCTGAAGGAAGTCTCCAAAAAGGATGACATGACGACCTCCAAAAGCTTGCTCAGTGTTGAATGTGTCTCTCAATCGTTTGTCAATCCAGGAAAAAACTCGGGAGGAAATTATGCTAATCTCGTCAATGATAACTACTTTTATTTCAGCCAGGGCCATAGAAACCGTATGAGAGACATCGGATGAAAGCTCGTTGATTTCAAAATGTTTCACTGGTAAATGAAAAGCAGAGTGGATTGTTTGACCATTGATGTTGTATGCTGCCTTTTCAGTGGGAGCTGTCAAGAGAACAGTTGGATTACTAAAATCTCTGTTGACATCCTCGTCATGAAACCTCACAAGCGCTTGATACAGTGTGCGAATTAGCATACTCTTTCTAGTTCCAGCACTACCAATAACAAACAATCTCAATGGTGTGGGTCCTTCCAAAAAGTTTTTGTTGTGACTAATATGGCCGAGGACATGATTCACAAAAGATCTTTGAAGTGTATTCAATTGAGAATGTCGTATACAGCCTACATTCTACCCTATCTGAGTTATAATACAGACCTAAACGTGCTCACGGCTCTACAGTTATAACTGGCTATAGCTTAATTGACATCTAAACTCAGTCTAAAATAAAAGATTGGATCATACTTCATTTGTATCAAGTACACTTGGATTGAAGCACAAATAGTGAATTATGGTTTATACACAAGAGGTACCCACTCTTTGTCCATTACACCAAAAATAAGCTATTATCCATGTCACTCAGTTAAATTAAGGATTGTTACTCAATCATCGTAAAAAGTATAAATACTTGGCACATATTTGAAATAAACGCGGATCAGATTCATATCTATCTTTTTTGGCCGTTCTGGTTCCAATCGACTTTACCCGTCTTTAAACTTTTATTATATCTTGTGCCTGTTATATTCTACGAATAAAACATTTTTTTCGATTAATTACCTCGCGTCTACTCGTACTTACCTCTCTCTTTCTCTCTTCTCTCTCTTCTCTCTTCTCTTTTTCTTCGTTTTTTGATTATGTCTTCTTTCGCCGATTCTCCTTTGTCTTCTCCTTCTGCCTCTTTGGCTAATGGTGAAATAGTTGTCGACCCCTCTGTTGACGCTTTGCTCAACTCGGCTCCTGTCTTCTCCCCTGGTGTTGGCTCCGCCCCTGTTGGTGTCTCTGCTTCTTCGGTGGCTTCGCATGTTGTTATGTTGCAGCAGGATGTCAACAATTTGACGGTTCACCTTGTGACCCTTACAGCTCAAATTACGCATCCTCTGCCCGGCACTGATGTTGCTGCTTTGCGCCAGCAGGTGTAAGCTGGCTCTCAGACTTTGGACTTGCTCCAGCGAACTCTTGTCCAGGTTCGGGGTACTTCTTCTGGTCCTTCTGCTGCTTCTTTGTCAGTTGCCGCTCCCGCTGCCAACCTGCCTTGTTTCCAGTGGATCGGTATGGTGCACAACCCAGCTGCGCACATCTTCTCAGATGTAACAGCCTGCCTCGTCTCCTTTCAAGACGTCATGTTCGCTCATGGCTTAGACATGGACACCCACTTTCTGCGCCTCTACCTCAGCAATTGGGGGAAAAGGTCAGAAAGTGGTACGGCCAGTTTCTCCTTGGCTTCTCTCCTGGCTCTCCCTTGTACCAAGACTTTAAGGCTGCCATCACTGCTCGCTTTGGTCGTTCTTCGGTGCAAGAACAGGCTAACTGTGCTTTGCGTCTCGCAAACATGGTCCTGGAAAAGGGCGAAACGGTTCACCTCTTTGTGGATCGTTTCCGGGACTTGCGTCGCCGTGTAGGTGACCAAACCGTCCCCTCTTCAATTTTAATTGACACTTTTTGGAAGGCTCTCCCTGGGGCATTCAAGGAACGTTTGGCTGTTGCTCGTGCTGTGCTCCCTGCCGAGCGCAAGAGTGACATTGATGCCTTGTTGGACCTGGCGGTCAACTTGGAACGTGACTTGGGCTTGTCTTCTTCTTCTGCTGCTGGTCCCTCTTTGGCTTCTGGCTCTGTGTCTATTTCTTCTTCTTCTTCGTCTGCTAGTGCTGACCGCGCCCGCCATGCTGGTCGTGCGGCCAAACTTTCTTCTTCGTCCGCTGCTGGCAGGAAGTTCTGCCAGTTGCACAAGCATGGTAAGCATTTCACAGAAGAATGTCAAGTGTTGTCTGCTGCCTTGGCTTCCTCTTCTTCTCCTGTTGTTGCTGCTCGCCCTGCTGCTGGCTCTGACGCTGGTACTTTTTCTTCTGCCGTTGAGACTTTGGCTCCTGGCGCTGTTGCTGCTGGTAGTGCAGCCGAGTCGGTGATTGACACCACTGACTTGGCTGTCTACTCTCGTGGTGACTTTGTGGTTGGTTCGTCTGCTCCTGGTTTGGTTGGCTCTTCTGCTAGCTCTTGGGCTACGTTCGCTGCTTCTTCTGCTGCTTCGGCTTCTTCTGCTGCTTCTGCTCCTCTCGTTGTTCACACTGACATGGACATCGACGAGCGTGCACTGGCTGTCGCCCATGACTGTAAGTTTGATCATAAATTTTCTAAATTACCAGAGCATAGATCTAACGCTCTTCTTGTTCCTATCATAATAGAAAGCCACGCATGCTTTGTCATGGTCGACAGCGGTGCTACCTGTAGCATGGTCCACCCTGAGTTGGTTTCTCTTTTTGGTTCGGTAGTGAAGCCTTCTCAGGGTCACATACTACTGGTTCATACTACATCTAGCATGCCTAGATTAGGACAAGTTAGTTTAGAAGTTCTTTACAATAAAAAATTTATAAAACATACCTTTGAAGTCTTTGACGTATCTTCAATACAAGACAATGTACCAGTAGTTATTGGTTTGGATTTGATGCCTCTTTTGGGTATGTCCATTCACGGCTTAGTCACTTCATGGAATTCAACTACAGGACCTGAGTTACCTTGTCCTATTGATCCTGATCAAGTGAAAAACGAAGTCAATGATAGTCCAGTTGGATCAGCTCAGGAGCGTGAAGTTTTGATGCGTACGCTTTAACCCTTTTTACACGCCAATGCTGCTATTGACCTTAAGAACAGGTATTGTACATTGCCTAACGCAATTGTGGACCTTGAGTCAATTCCTGGAAAACGAGCTTTCCGCAAGCCCTATCCTGTTCCTTACGCGTACAAAGATGCTGTCTTGGGACAATTCCAGACTTGGGAAAATGAAGGTGTCATCGAGCGATCGTATAGTCATACTGGATTTAATGTTCCAATTTTGTGTGTGGCTAAGAAAGACGGCGATGGTGTTTATACTATGAAAAAATCTCGTATTGTTGCTGACGTTCGTGAAGTTAACAACATCTTAATTAGTAACGATGTTTTCCAGTTGCCCCTTATTTCAGATATTCATCAACGAATGGGTGGAGCTACTATCGTCTCTACGATTGATATCCGCTCTTGTTTTACCTGATTCCTCGTGAATCCCGACCATAAGCATAAACTTAGTTTTATGTGTCCTTTCACTGTCCTTTGATA
Organism: Blakeslea trispora; assembly: GCA_025331445.1. Taxonomy (NCBI): domain Eukaryota; kingdom Fungi; phylum Mucoromycota; class Mucoromycetes; order Mucorales; family Choanephoraceae; genus Blakeslea; species Blakeslea trispora. The sequence continues at coordinate 84,401 of JAIWNE010000089.1, read as the reverse complement.
TCAATTCCGTAAGATGTGTTTTGATATTACATTTATGAGTGGTTTTGTCCAAAACGTTTTGCAGAACTATTTCCATGATTTGCCTTTTGTATCCATTTACGTCGATGATATCACGGTTGCTACAAGTGGTACTTTGGAACATCATTTCGAGTGTCTTCGTTTGGTGTTGCACCGCTTAACTTCTGTCAACTTGCAAATCAATCTGATAAGTTGGTAGTTGCTATGAACCCAGTTCACCTCCTTGGCTGGACAATTCGTAACGGTCAGTTGTTGCCTGACTATCGTAAGATTGCTGCTACTGAACAGTGGGAAGATGCTCCTACTACTGGTAAACAGTTGGCATCTTACTTAGGTTTCCTCAACTACTTTCGTGATTCGATTCCTCATTATGCTACTTTGGCTGCTCCCTTAGATGATTTGCGTTCTAAGAAGTCTCTTGTCGGTCTCTGGACTGCTCGTCATACAGCTGCTTTCCGTCAGCTTAAAAAGGCTTTGGCTTCTGCAGTTGTCTTATCACCTTATGATCCCCGTTATCGTTTCCATGTTGCCACTGACGCATCTAAGACCGGGATTGGCGGTGTTGTCTATTACATTAAGGACAATAAGGTTTACTATGTTGGTATGGTCAGTCGTAAGCTAAATCCTACTGAGCAGCGTTATAGTACTAAACGTCGTGAGTTACTTGGTTTGTTATATACCTTTACACGCTTTCGCAAGTTATTGTATGGTATTAAGTTCACTGCTCATGTTGATCATCGTGCGCTTGTTTATTTACAGACACAAGCTATTCCAAACCCTATGATGCTGAATTATTATGACTGTATTTTTGCGTATGATTTTGACATTGTACATATCCCTGGTGTTACGAATTGTTTGCCTGATGCACTTAGTCGACTGTACGAAGTTGATTCTTCCAGTCTGGAGGGGGGTGAAAACTCATACAAGGCCTCATCTCAAACGACTAACGGCAACGAACGCCTTGTATCTCGTTCTGAAAGAAAAGAAATGAAAAAGAATAAAAAAAAATTACGAAATGATCAGAACATTCCGCGCGTATTTTCATATGCCCGAAACAAAACCTGGTGTAACAAGAATTTGTGAAATCATGCCTATTCCTCATTCCCTACCAAGCCAGTCGAGAATACTGAATACGAAGAGTCTGTTCCTACTTCACCTCTTGTTTCTCGTGCAATGCAATTTGCTGAACACTTGACACCTCCAGTTGAGGAACGCAAGTAAATTATCTGTTTAGTCAAGATGAGTTAAACAAAATCAAAGAGAGGGTTTTATTCAGTGTAGAATGAGATTGTCAACATAAATTGAGCTTGGTGACACAAAGTAGGATTATGTCTTAAATACATGTCTTGATCTAATGATGCATCTAGCTTACAATACATCAGTGTACACAGTGTGATTTCAGCTCATCCAGTACTTTGAAGCTACATCTGCTCAATATCAGTAGATTGACAGTTGTGTTTTGTCTGCTTTCAACCAAGGGTAGAGATGATTCATACTTGAACCCTTAAACAATAATAAACTATTCTTTTCTACAAAACGACACCTTTTATTGTAGTAAATTGTACCATTATAGCCACTAAATGCAATGTTTGGGAAAGCTTGACCATAATATCGTGATTAAATGTTTTTTTGATAGAATAAGAGATGGTTTAGTTGAAGAGACTTTCTCGATGAGCAACAAAAATACTAATAGTATCAGCTTAGAACATAACGTTCCTTTTTAAGCATACTTAGCAGCTTGAAAATTGGGGTTTTGGCTTGTTTTCCGCTTGTCTATCAATTTTATTTCTCCTTTTTTTAATGTGTGACAAAGCCCAGAAACAAGACATTTTTTAGCACTTTGAAATTTTTGGCCTTTTTTTTTAAAAGTTAAATAAATTTTTAATTCAATAGCTATAAAGAAGCATATGCTTGCAGTAAAAACTTCAATATTTTTACATGGGTGTATTCTAGACAATTAGGGATATACTCTGTTCAAGTTTCAGCAAATTCTGACCATTTTTGAGAGATTTGATTTTTTACTGCTTAAAGACCCCGTGAAAGGACCCATTTAATGTAGCGAATTTCTTATCACTTTCAGGCCTCAAGTGTGAATATTTTGTAGTGTGAAAAGTGAGAGCTCCCCAAGACATTCAAAAGTTTAAAAATAAAAAAACCCTTAACGATGAATTGCTCTCAATTGTGATTTAATTATGCTTCTCAAAGAAAAGAAATCCCAAAAAGATTAACAGGTCGCATAATCGATCCTTACCAAAAGCAAAACAAATTAAGTTCTCAAAAAATGAAACAGTTTCTTTTTTTGTAGTTTTAAGTTCAGAGGCACGTTATTAGGGAAACAAATAGAAGTGTATGCAGACAATACAGCAGTAAACAATCTATTTACTATTTCAGATTCTAGAAATAGCTTACCACCACGGCGCAGCCGAGTTTTGGTTTCATCTCAAAACCTTGTTTCACTCATTTGATTGAGTTTGGCCACACTTATTTTATTGAGAGTCACGATTAAATGAGTAAAAAATACACTAGAGAAAAAAAAACATGAATTTCACAGAATATGTACTGTTTGACAGCTAAAAAAAATAATAAAAAACACAAGTAGATTTAAAGGAGTTTATTCCAATACAAAAGTAAAGTGAATCTGATCTAATCCTACTTCTAAATTATCTCTCTATTTATACTTTTCGAAAGCTAGAATGATTTACAATATCTAAATTATTGTTGATCGTATATTAACATGAATCCTTCGATGTCGATATTTAGAATCTATGATAGTTCAAAGTAGGCATTTAAGGTGTGGCGAGAATACTAACTTGGATAGTCTTTCGATGTCAGACTCGAAATTGGAAGCATAAAGAATAATTATTATTAGTATGAAATAGAAGGATTTGATTGGCTGACTAAAGAATATAGGTATCTATAGCTATGTAGTTCACTACAACCTGCACGTAGATGCTCTTCGCTTCTGGTATCTAGAGTATCTTCCAAATCATCACTGTCATACTTGTCTGGACGGTAGGCATAAATACATGCCCCATTATCTCGACTAGGAATCGCAGTCGGTTCGTTTCCAACCAACTGCAGAACCGTCGGTTCCATAACCATAACCGAACCGACTCAACTTTCTTGAACTCATAACCGACTCGAAACTGAACCGACAAAACCGACAAAACCGTCGGTTCTGTGTAACTCGGTTCCAATCTCAAAATGGAAGTGCTTGGTTTTGAATTCATTAAAGAAAAGTTGACAAACTCATGTAGTTTTAATTAAATTGAAGCGAGTTTTTTATTTAAATATGTCAGTTAGAAAATGTAGATATAGAGAAAAAACTATATAAGCGGTAAAATTAATAAAAAAAAATTGGTAAGAAAAAAAGATTATGCATTTGCTTGTTGTTGTTGTACTTCTTGGATCCAATAACTTGATAGAACAAGCACTTTCACATTTTTGGCAGCAAGTTTAGCTCTTGTGCAAGTAGTAATTCATTTTGCTCTCGAAAAGAGACGTTCACATGGTGTTGATGTTAAAGGTACTGAAAGATATTTTTTTGCCATTAATGACAAAGTCGGATACTTTCCACCTTCTGATCTGGGTACTGAGTAATTTTTCCATGTTTGCAAGATGTTTGTCAATTCGATTTGACTGTTATTGAAATCAAAAAAAATCTTCATCAATTTCTTCTTCATTTTCTTCACTTTCTTCAACCTCTTCAGCACTTGTTGTACAGTGCCTCCATTTTTAAATAACGAAAATTTTTACAAGTTTTCGAAACCTATCTGCTCAAAACTTTTGGTGACAAAAACAAAAAGCGAGCCTGAATATATATTCTTTAAACCTTTCTAAACAATTATTCAGGCTCGCTTTTTGTTTTTGTCACCAAAAGTTTTGAGCAGATAGGTTTTGAAGTTAGTCGGTTTTTAAAAATTTTGGCTGGGAGTTATATGGTGGAGGGTCAGATTTGAAAAATAAAAAATTTCTATATGATATTGTTATAGCAGTGTGTAACCTGTAATATATTTGTGTAACCATACCAGACAATAAATTAAGAAAACATCAAACCCAATATCCCTTCTCCATTTTCATTAAACATTATAAAATTATGCCTCCACTTAACGCTAGACAAAAAGCTTTCAAGAACAGAAGCAGAAATGAGAACAATCAGTTCGTCACAGTTAACGAAGTAGAGGATCGTGATGATTGGATCATTGATGGCATTAATTTGGATGAAGTCAATGCCAGAATTGAAAGTGAGGAATCTGTTGAGGTTGCAGAGAGAAACATCAACAACACTCTCTCATGCAACAACAGCAATTTGACGAAGAGAAAGGGTATATACCAAGGGGTATCAGCTACCACCAAGTGGAGAAGAAAGAAGGAACAGGAGAAAGTGAGACCTGAACAAACATTGATGAGCTTTGGTATCACTGTTCAGCAAAAGCTGGTTCCTGAAAAAAAGGAAATGAAAATCAGTGCTCGCGAGAAAGAGATCACTTTGATCAGAGAGAAGCTTGGTGACCTTCAAAAGTATGTTTCACCTGTAATGAACAAGCAGAAGGAAGGTAACAAGAGAGATACCTATAACAACGCTCGGTATCTCTCCGTGAAGTACTACTTCATGAAGCGTCTTGAAGGTGTACACAAAGGTGAAGCTGCAAAGGCAGCTGCTATTCTCTACTGGCCTGACAACTCAGAGCCTTATAGAGCTGCAACTATTATCAAGTGGGTCAAGGAATTTCTTGATCAGGGTAAGCTGTCCGACCATCAGCAAGGCGCCCATGTCAAGAGATCATCTCTCTTAAGTGACTCAGATGTGAAGCTGATGATCCTTGAGAAGATCAAGCAAATGCCTCCTGCTGAGCGATCTCTCGTTGTACTGAAGAAGTACATTGATGAAGAAGCAGTTCCTTCTGTCTTGGGTGTGAAGAGCTGTATCCCCATCTCAACCATTGCAAACTATATGGTTGAATGGGGTTACAGCTATCGAAAGAACAAAAAGACAGTGTATTTCGATGGCCACGAAAGAGAAGATGTAGTTGCCTACAGAAATGAATGGTCAAAGCGAATGATTAACTATATGAGGAGATCAGACTTTTACTCTGGAGAGAAGCAAGAGGCTATTCTTGAGCCAAAGCTGAATGAGGGTGAAAGCAAGATTGTGTTCGTTACTCATGACGAATGCACTTTTTATGCAAATGATGGTAAGTACGTTTAGATCTTTGATGCTCATCTACTAATCATTTCTGTATCTACAATTAGGAAAAGAAGTATTGTGGTTGCAAGAGGATGAAAACTACATCCGCAAGAAGTCCATGGGCTCGTCAATCATGGTAAGCGAGTTCCAGTGCCCATGCCATGGAACTATGAAGCAGATGAGATGGTCCTCAAGAACCTACTTCAAAGCAGGAGACAGTAGGGAAGGGTGGTGGACTTCCGCACATATGGTAAAGCAGCTCAAGGAGGATGCCATAGGGCTTTTCGAGAGCTTGCATCCTGATTGTACTGCTGTCTTCCTATTTGACAACAGTTCCAATCATGGTGCATTTGCTGATGATGCTTTGGTTGCGTCTAGAATGACGCTCAACGAAAAAGAATGGAGTGAAAGGCTAAAGTATCAGTTTAAAGATACTTTAGTTACTTTGGCTAACGGCGATACGCTGAATCAGTCATTTTACTATGACAAAGAGATCCACACGTTGGATAAGAAGAATCGACCAGTGGTATTAAAGAAAAGATTCTTCAAAGGTAATTGCTTAAGGCATTTTACGCACTCAGTCTGACTTGGTAAATCATAGGAATAAAAAAAATCCTGGAAGAAAGAAGCCAGTGGTTTGGGCGCGATTTGCAAGGCAAAGCCTGGAAGCTGGATTGTGGCAAGCCAGCATGTGCTCAATCTATGCGTTGTGCAAGGCACTATCTTGAAAGTTGCCCAGACTTCAAGGCTCAAAAAACCGCACTGCAAGAAACTGTTGAAGATGCTGGTCACATCTTTGAGCTCTATCCAAAGTATCATTGCGAATGTAACTGGATAGAGTACTATTGGTCATATGCCAAGCGAGAAGCCCGTTTGAAGTGTGATTACACCTTCAAATCGCTTGAAGCCAATGTGTCGACCTTTCTGGATACAGCTGGCAATACAGCTCATATAAGAAAGTATTTCCAGAAGTGTATGGATTACATTGAAGCATACAGTGAGTGTAGTGATGGCCGAAAAATTTCTCTAGAATTAGAGGAATTTGTTAACAAAAAATACCTATCACACAGAAAAGTGAAAGTGGACAATAAAATCACCCAATAAAATCACAAATTTTGGAAATTACTATCGGATTTTTAATAATATAGCGGGATTTTAAATGATGGAAAATTTGAAAAGAAATTAAAGTTTATAAGATTTAAGACTGGAGGCACTGTATTCGTCATACTGTCCAAAAACTGCACCACCTCTGCATCGCTCATGTAATCGCTTAAAGACTCTTTTTCTTTGCCTTTTGAAACTTCTTTGATAGGCGTGGTCGAAAGAAGCTCATGAATAGGACCTTGTGGTGATCTGAGCACATTTAAGTCTCAACACTGACAATAAGGTTACATTTGATATCCAAATAAGTCAGAAATATTATAACATCATAAAATATAAATCCTTACTAAATCCAGAATGAATGAAGTCAATAACATTCACTTTAAATCATATCAAAAAGAAAGCATCACATCATTCTATAATCTAGTCTTCGGAATAAGGAATGATGAAATACATTATCTCATAAAAAGTACACTAAATAAGTACTATCAAATAATATGTAATGACATAAATCCTCAAGTAGAAAACATATAAATAGTTGTTGTTAGAATACTCTAAAATCTGTAATCATCTTTGATCGAATAAATTCATAGTAAACAGTCTCACTGTATTTCTATCTGTCCCTTCTTCACATTTAATATATTTCTCTATTTCAAAAACATCACAGACCTTCTTGAATGTACTGGTCTAGTTCGTCTGCAGCAAGCGAGTTTGACAGAGAGGACTGTGCTATTTTTTTCATCATCGACCCAAACAAAAAGCTACCTTGTACTGCTACTGATTGCTGTGACTCAGATGCAATGGTAAGCGTACTGGTACTGTCAACTCCCTTGAACGTTCTCAACCATTCTTGCTTCACCTAGTAATCGCACTGCTCACCAAAGTCACCCCAGCCACCATCGATATGCCAAAGACCGAACTTGATTGAAGGATCCATAGCTGTTGCAATATGTTGAGGATACTCACATAATAAAGCAAAATCATACTTGAAGTAGTGAAGACAAGGATCTCATTATAGACCTGCTCGCACTGAAAGGTAGAAATAGCTAAATAAATGGAGATTCCAATTATTGTCACTCTCACACAATAACTATATCAAAACCATGCTCATAGCACTTAAATCGTATTGCTCCTATATTACAATTATTTTATTTTCTTATTTAAGCTTAGTCGGGATCATAAATCGTCAGGTACAAAGAAGTCCTGTCAAAAGAAATTTCTTTTCAATTAAATTACCAGTCCATCAGCAAGATTAACTGTCCGCTTCATTAAAGTATAAATAGGCATCAAGTTCATTAGATTATTAGTTCCTTCTTCTATTTTTCATAAATAAAAGTCTACCCAAATTCTCACAGAATTTATCCCTTGTTCTTATCCATTATACATTCATATAACAACTACCTTTCCAAACACAATAGAGTACACGCTAGTATTATCAGTAGCTGTGTAGTACTGGATCAATTTCTTTCGAGCTTCATATGCTCCTGTCAAAATTCGCTGGGTACCAAGGTCAAAGTGCATCAGTTCGTCAGAGTGTTCGATTTTATCCACTACATCTTCGACTTGACAAGTGCTTGAGGGATAGTGATCTACTAAGATGTTATCCAGATGATCTAACAGAGCATTACAGATCATAACAGCTCGATTCACAGTGGGATATCTAAGTGCAAATACTTTATATTTAGTAATTTGTTCATTTATGAGGATAGAAGATTTTAATTTACCTTTGTCCAGAGACCCAGAGTGTAGCTTGTTCAAATGGATCCAACAGATGGTGAACTTTTTCAAGATACTGAATTTCGTCATTGTTGAGCTCAAAATTGTGTAAGCCAGTGTTCAAAGGTGCTCTTGCACATGTTCGTTTGTAGGCAGCCTTCATCTTCAGACCAACACCAATCATTTGCTTAGTTGAGTTCCAGCGTGTGCGTACATCTATTGCAAGTTTTTGGTGTTTAATACCAACAGCATCGCAAGCTTCTTCATAGAGTCGACTAAGATTATGAGATGCTCTATGGAAAAAAAAAGCTAGCATGTGGAACTGAAAGACATACTTGTTCACATACCTTATCTTGACAATGCCTCTTCTGAGCTTAAGAATGGGATTGAACTGATAGGCATCCGATACATCAGCTTCAATAGTCTCAGCAACATTATAGATTGAAGAGTCACTGGTAGGTGCTTGGACATTCAATCCTTTTGTAAGTAACTGCTGGCAGCTGAGGTTGATGACATGGCCAATACAGGAAATCCAATTTTCTTGCTTGTCAAAGCGCATGTTGGTTAGTTTGCTGATTTCGGTCATCATTTTACCCATATTGGAGCCGTTGTCAGTGGTAATGCAAAAAAGCTTGCTTTCGATCTTGAAGTCTCTTAACACTTGCATAAATACTTCAGCAAGATATTCACCTGATGAAAAAAATGTTAGCAAATGCATCAAAGCGTTGACTTTAGATACTTACCGGTATGTTTGCTTTTGAGTTCTTCAAATCCAATCACTACTTGCTTAGGCTCCCAATTGCAATCAATGAAATGAGCGATTATGCCGAGAAAATCAACATTGGTAGTCGAAGTCCAAACATCGCAAGTGAACGAGATGAATTGTTGTTGTGAAAGGTAAGTTGTCATTTTAACTTTCAACTCGTTGTAGTACTGTTGTATATCTTTTTTTACGGTGTTTGCTGAAACAAGTTGGACATCTCTTTCACTTTGAGTTCGTCTGCATACATTCAACAGGTTTTGCAAATCAGCGCTTTCAACAAAGGAGTAAGGCAAAGAATGCTTGACAATCATTTGGATTACGGCTTTACGGACATCATCGCGGGTGATGACATACTTGTTAGATCCCCCAGAGCCAGCTGTAACGTTTAGAAGCTTTTCAATCGAGTTAACATTGGGATTCTTGGCAGACAAAGGACGTCCAGCTTGCTCCCACATTTGCTTGGCTAAAAACGTTCGATCTCTTAAATATTTCCATACCATTCAACTATCTGATTTGTCTGCTTACCTTTGCTTTCATTCAAATTATGACTTTTCAACAGGTGCTTAGTCATGTTGTTGGTAGATGAATCAGGAGTGTAGTAAGAAGCATTGCAGCAATCGCTCGCCTTGATGCTATCGTTTCCATAATTAAAGTTGCAGAAGAAAAAGTTTTCTAAACGGAATGAGTACCCTAAATTGATCTTCCAAACGACATGCTTCGATTGCTTTGCATTGACTATCTTAACACCAGGAATAGGACGAGAAAGGTTGGAAAGAGAAGGAGCAACTGGATTGTGTTTTCTTTTCTTGTTTCTACCGGAAGAGCTGCTTGATGAGACTATTGAAAGCTCCTGAGTTTCCTCCAAGAATGAGCCCAAAGAAGATACTTGAGACACATTGTTGTAAGAGTCAAAGTCAAAAGAAGAGTTAAGATATTCTTGTAAAGTAGAAGAAAGTACCAAATCATCATTAGATGAAGAAGCGGCGCCAAAAGAGTTGTTGTTGTTGTTGTTGGGGTTCATTGAAAATAGAAGAAGAACTATGGTAAAAAAGAGATAAAGATATTGGAAACCCCAAATTGTGTTGTCAGGTTTTTATACTTTTTTACCATCCATCAAAAACTACCTTTTTAGTCGCTTGTCCTGAACAAGGATGGTATTCTTGAGAGTTGAAGAAATAAATGGCATTGATGACTAAAAAGGAAATTTTCTTCCAAAATTTGCGGTTGTATTCTGAATTTGGAAATTTAAGTCTCTTTTCTTGCTGAACAATAGAGTGCATCCATTTTAGAATGTGCAAAATAAAGTCCGAAAATCTACAAAAAGTAGAAACTCTATCTGCTCTCTCAAAACTCAACCTTTTTCGATCAAACGAATCATCATATTGTTTATTTTAATGATTAAAATAAGACAGTGATCTTCGTTTTTAAAATTAGATTAAAAAAATTTTTTTATTAGAGTCGAAAGTTTGTCAACCGCCCAGCCAAAATATAAATATGTCGCTACCAAATTAAGATTTTTAATCAGTTCCATTGGTGCGGGTTTTAAATAAGGTAGTACAATTCACCATATATGTAAAGTATAGTATTTGATGTCGAGTTTTGTGCCACGCTTTCTATTTCTTTTCCCTTTCTTTCCATCTTTTTTTTTCCAATATAATATCAAAATGCCTAAAGTCAAAGCCAATATCAAAAGATTACAGAACTTGAGAAAGTCTTCCGCTAAGGCTTCCGGTGACAATCAGGAGATTGTAACTGTTGCCGAGCCAATGGAAGTTGATGACCCTGCCCCTTCTGCTTTTGACAAGTTGAAGTGGAACAAAGCAACTGAAGAGAAAGTCAACAAGTACCGCCACGGTATAACAGTTACCAAGCGCCATGAGCAACGCCAACGTGCTCAAAATCGTGGAGATGCTAAGGGATCAGAAAAAATGACAAGATTCTTCACAACATCAACAATTGTCGAAGAACAAAGCAAAGTTGAAGTAGAGAAGCAGTTTACTTTGGATACTCTCCAAAGCGCTTTGGAAAAGGTGACCTCTTTGCTCAATCCAGCAATTGGTCAAAATTCATTGCATCAAAAAGCAGGAGCATATGAAAGCATCAGGCTCCTCGCTGTAAAGATGTACTTGAACCTTCGTGTCAACAGTAGTATCATGATCATTGAGGCATCAAGTGAGACTTCGAAGTTCTTTTGGCTTAACTCGTCACTGAACTACAGAAGTCGAAAAATAAGACAGGATGTACATGAGTTCATCGAAAAAGGTAGTCTTGCGCCTTCAATGCAAGGCAAGCATTTAGAGCGTTTTTCCTTGTTGGACGACAACGATGTCAAAACACAAGCCATAGATTGGTTTCGCTCTGTACCAATGGCTTTAAGAAACATTCCAGAGTTAAAGAAGCAGTTGACAACTGTAATCTTGCCTTCCTTGAACATTGATTTCAACTCAGGCTTTATTGACAATGAAGATACTAGTTGTCCTTTGTCTCATGAGAGTTTGAAAAAACTCTATACTTTGATGGCCATGAGAGGGAGGATGTTATTGCCTACCTATATGAATGGTCTAAAAGAATGATGAATTACTTCGATCTTTGTGAAAAGTATGATCATCAGGATGTTTCTAGAATAATTCCTCCTAGCCTTGGTGCTAATGAGAAACAGCATGTCATGGTAACCCATGATGAGAGTACATTCTACTCAAATGATGGCCAAGCCATGAATTAGCAGTATGAAGGCGAAAGCTACATACACCCTAAGTCAATGGGCAGATCGATTATGATCTCAGAGTTACAGTGCCCCTGCCATGGTACAATGAGAGGAACATTGAACGGAAGATATGTTACTTCCAGAGTCAAGTTCTTTCCTGGTGTCAACAATGATGGTTATTGGACATCAAAGCACATGCAAGACCAGTTAAGCAATGATGTGATTCCTTTATTTGAGATGCTTCATCCAAATATGGTTGGTGTTTTTCTCTTTGATCAAAGCAGCAACCACAAAGCATTCAGTGATGATGCTTTAGTGGCCAACAGAATGCAGCAATATCCTGCCATACACAAGCCTGGCAGTGTAAAGTACAAGAAGGGCTATTATGTCAACTCTGTGGGTGTACGAGTAGAGCAAGATTTTTATGTCTCAAAAACATTCAACTACAATGCTCTTGTCAAGACCTATTTCAACAATAGTCTTTCGCCACAACAAAAGCGACAAGAATGCCAAAAAATTATCGACAAGGGACATGAAGATAAGAGGCATAATTCCACGGAGTACTTTATTGATATCAAAAGAACACTTGCCGATAGAGGGCTCAATCACTCCCTCAATCTTAAATGCACTGAAGATCAAACATCTTCAAGCCAATGTTGCGCAACACACCTCTTGCAAAGCCAGCCAGACTTTCAAGAGCAACGCTCATTGTTAGAAACAGTGGTAGCTAGCTCTGGTCATTTGTTTGAGTTGTATCCAAAGTACCACTATGAATGCAACTGGATCGAACGCTATTGGGGTGATAACAAACGGGTTGCTCGTCAAAACTGTGATTACAGTTTTGCGGCACTCAAAGAACATATAGATTCTTTTTTAGATAGCGTGTGTCCCTCTGGCGAGCCTCCATTGAAGATTAGGCGCTATCATAATCGCTGTATGCGTTATATACAAGCATATAGTCAAGGATCGGATGTGCTTGAAGCCAAAGAAATTGTGGAGCAATTCTCAAAATTGCAAAAGTCTCACAGAAAATTGAGATTAAACCAATAAAATAACAGAAGTAGTCGTAGTTATAATCTGAGATCGAATGTTAGAAAATGTCGCTTTTTGAGTTTTTACACATTCTAAAATGGATGCACTCTAAGAAAAAGTAAATTTCTAAAATTGATGTATTTCCATGGAAAAGACATAATCACTTTGCTTATATAGAAATGAGAGTGCCTAAGTCCTAAAAAGAAAAAGCTTTTACTGAATTAACATATTATGAGTTGATTCTGGTTTTTACTTATAAAATAGAAATACTTTTTAATTAAAAGTTTTGTATCAAAATATATCGACTGATACTTCTCAAAGTTCGTAAATTTAATTCTTTGAAATTGATGTCGTTCAACAATGATGCTTTTTGGCGCGTTGTTGTGAGCGAAATAAGCTGAAATAACATCATGTTGTAAGCATATTTACAAGTTTTGATATCGATAAATCTTTCATATTGAAAACGTTACATTAATTGGCATGCAAAAAAATATATAACAGTGTGTTATATCCGAGAATATAACAGGCACAATAACACCAGTAAAAAGTGTAAGACAGAGAAGTGATTAGAACCTGAACTGCCAAAAAGATCGATATGAATCTGATCTGCGTTTATTTCAAATATGTGCCTTCTATTTGTACTTTCATGATAACTGAGTGGCAATCCGTATTTAAACTGAGTGCGATTGATGATAGCTAATCGGGTGCTTTGGATAAAGGTTGATACCTATTGCGCATTGACCAAAGGTTACCATTGGCGCAATTGTTTCAATCCAAGTGTCCTGATGTAAATGAAGTGTGATCCGATCTTTTATTTAGACTGAGCTAAGTGCCAATCTGGCTATGAATAATGAAGGGTCGTGTAAGTAGGTACCCGCTTAAATCTAGATAATGTCTCAGATGGAGTAGAATGTAGGCTGTATACAACATTGCCCCCCACCAAGATAGGATCATCACTAAAATCTTTGTGAATTAAAGATGTTAAATGTCAGTTGTAGGGTTAATGAATCTCCGAATTACATTAGAAGGTCAATAAAAAACTTGTGCGAAAAAACCCAGTGGGATAAAAAACTATTACGCAAGAAAAAGACCAACTAATTTCTGGATTGGGATCTAGTGACACGCTTACGCTGTGAAGTCTTAGAGTTGCTATGGTGCTTGTTACGTTTGTTAATAGCACGTTTGTTGATGGTATTTGGTAAAGGTAGACCTTCTTGCATTGCAGTACGAGCATTGCGTCTGGCCTTATGATCCTCAATGGGTTTAAGAGAATCAAATTGAGAAACAGGTTCCCAAGAATTGTAGCTGTCATCATAGCCACGCCAATTGACCAAATATTCAACGTTATCACCAGTACCACGGTGATTGATTACAGCTTGTACTTCGTAGTGCTTTTCTTTTAATTGAGGAGGACTAGCATCGATCAACTTGATCATATGAGTAGGAACATCACGCTTAAACAGGGCATCTGTTTTGTCACGGAGGATGTATGAACCCTTATTAGTCATACCGTCAATAATAAATGGTCCAATAAAACGAGGATCCCATTTAGAAGTACGCTCTACATTGGTAATCATAACTTCAGCGCCGAGAGGATAAGTGTCTTTGACAATGTTATGCGACTTCAAGTATTTTTCATGTTCAATAGATTGTTGATCTTTAATGTGCGCATGAATGGCTGGAACAACTACATCTTTGACGTGTTTCAATTGCTTATTGATACGTCTGTGATCAGTGCGTTCGAGACTAAGAGCAGGCTCAGTTCCTGTGTAGTCTGTAAGATGATTGGGCTGACGGTTAAACATCGCCGCAAAAGCACGAGATTTATGAATGTGCTTGTATTGAGCATTGACAGCATATTGTGCCATATCAACATAAAGATCCCACGTAGAAGGGTCCTTAGCCTCAGCAGTAACTGATTTAATAATAGTTTGTTTACAGACACCCATGTATCTTTCACAAACAGAGTTACTTACAGGATTGTATGGCAAAGATAAACGACGATCAATACCAGTCATCTCAACGAGTTGCTTAACAACATCATTGACAAGTTCAGCTCCACGATGTTGTATCCTGTGTAATTGTTATAATAAAGACTATCTGTAAGTACTTTTTGAGACTTTTGTATAGCTTTATTAAACTTCAAGAGTAGAAGAAGGTCTTAATAATACACAGGGGTCGCTATACTAATATATTTCACAATTGTCTATACATGGATGTTCGTGTTACTTGATACATCAGTATAACTACAGAGTTACAAGTCAGATTTGATTAGGTATAGGATGCTATAGTCTCATTCTATAACATTATCCCCTCCCAGGTATTTTCATACCGTCAAATTTAAGAACGTTTTGTTCTTTTCTTTGTTTTGGAGAATTGGGAAGTTTTTTTCCTTTTGCCTGAGTTTTCCTTTGTTACCAGCTCACTGAGTAAACGCTTATTGGCTTTGTTTACAGCTGTTCTTCCTTCAGGACTTACACCTATTCTTTGCCAATATTGGGTGATAAATCTTGGATCGGCGAAGTCGTTTTCAGAAACCCATTCATCCAGAGATGGATCCTCTCCTTCCCATCTTACAAGAAAATGGTATTTGCCGTCAATAGTTTTATGCTTCAAAATGGCTTCTACCTCACGGAATTCACCGTGTCCTTTAGGTAATTCGTTTGAAACCATTTTGAGTAGAGACGGAGGATAGTTTTTGGTTTCTAGCTCTCCTTTTTCATTTTCTAGTACATAAGTACCAGCGGAGGTGACTCTCTTTACCGTATATGGTCCAAGCCAGTTTGGGTCCAGTTTACTTTTCTTGCCTGAGACCTTCACCATTACAATTGCACCGACAGGTATTTCTACTATGCGGTGTGTGGCATCAAATCGATTTTTCATTTTTTCTGTGACGAACAATGTTCTTTCGTGTATTGCATGTAGTACAATTTCAGAGATTTTTTGGATTCTCTCTTGCAATAATTGATTTATGTCTTTTCGTCTTGGTTCTTCTTTGATTTTTCCATAATCTTCAAAGTCATTCGCGTCTCTCCCAAACATCAGAGTAAAGGGGGGTGTCTTGGTACGCTCAATATACTTCGTGTTTATGAACAGTTGAGTTGACTTTACGTAGATATCCCAATCAGCTTTAGAGCCTTTCACTTGCTTTGAGATGGCTTGAACAGCGGTTTGAATCTGTCTTTCAACAGCACCATCTGCTCTACTTTGATATCTAGATATTAAAGAATGCTCGAAGCCAGCGTGTTCTTTAAAAGTCCTCATTACCTGATTCACGAATTCAGTACCATTGTCAGATTGTAGACGACGAAAGGGACCAAAAGTACAGAATACATCTAGTACTTCTTTGGCAATTGTGACAGATGATTTATCTGGAATTGCTCTTAAGATGCAGAATTTGGTAGCTATATCTACCATTACTTAGAGATAGTTTTTCCCGTTCTTTGACGTTGTGAAAGGGCCAGTTAAATCTATGACCCAATGGTCACCAGGAAGTTTAGCAACTATTGGTCTCAAGGGATGGAAGCCATCTTTCTTGATCGAATACATTTGACAAGGAATGCATTGTTTTACCAACTCTACAGCATCATTTTTTAAATTCGTCCAGTATATGCCTTTTCTTCGAAGTGCTCGATAGATTGCATCAGATCCAAAATGACCTTTGACATGTTCATGCATTAATAAGAGTTTTCTCTCTTTGGCATCTGGAGGAGTTAAGTATTCACCACTATCCAATTTTGGAAAGGTTTCTTTAGTGGCTGCTCGATTCATCAAAATGCTCTTTTCATCCGAATTATCCCCTCCCAGTTCGTTTGCACTATCAAGCTCATACAAGCGAGAGAGCGTATCTGGTAGAATATTACGCGTACCAGGCAAATGAACGACTGTGAAATTATACTGCAAGATGGTATCAAACCAAGCAATCATCATAGAATTGGCAATACGTTGCGTATGTAGATAAGTGAGAGCTTTGTGGTCGGTGAACATAGTGAAATGCGAGCCATATATATATTTATGGAAAACTTTGAGAGCGTAAACGATGGCTAGTAGCTCACGTTTAGTTACTGAATAATTTTTTTCGCTCTTTGACAAGCTTTTGGCCATAAAGGAGATATACTTAATTTCATCCCCATATTGTTGGAAAAGGACAACCCCAATACCCGTATCACTGGCATCCGTGGCTATGCAGAAGGGATGGTTAAGATCAGGATAGGATAAGCGAAGATCATGTAGTAATACAAGTTTGAGGTGATCAAAAGCTTGCTGATGTATGGGTGTCCATATTTTATTCAAACTTTTGCGATTACGGAGTTCATCTAATGGAGACATCAATTGTGATGCATTGGGAATCAGATTACGGAAGTAATTGATTAGTCCTGTATATCTCATAATGTCTTTGCCCGTCTTGGGAACAGGAAATTCAAGAACATTAATGAGTTTTCTACGATCCATTGCGATACCTTTAGGCGTTATATGAAAACCAAGCAAAAAAGATTTTGTTTTGAAAAAATTTACATTTTTTAGGATTCAGTCTAAGGTTGACTTCTGTGAGCCTTTGTATGACCTTTTTGACATGGATTTTATGCTGCTCAATGTTATCACTTTTGATGACTATATCGTCAACAAAACAACTCACATAGGGCATGTTCTGCAGAGCAATACTCATTGTTCTTTGCATAATTGAAGATACATGCTTTAGGCCAAATACAGTACCAATAGGTGTGTATTGAATGCCTCTCCATGTAAAGCTGAGTTTATGTGCATCATTTTCATTAAGCTTAAGTGAATTGAAAGCAGACTTGAGATCTAAGGTGCTGTATACTTTTGCATCTTTTAAATCCATAAAGATATCGTTTATCAAAGGTAAGGGCATTAGGTCAATTGACTGAAGGAGAGCGTTGATATGTCTTGGATCATGACACACTCTGTATCCAGTAACCTCACCTTTACCATTTGTTTTCTTCACGACAGTAATAGGACAATTCCATTCTGTATTTGCGGAAGCGATTCTTATGAATTTCTCATCCAACCATGTTTGGATTTGCTCATCAACTACTTTATGATAGATGCAGGGGACTTCATACGGACGACGGAAAGCAGTGACATTGGCAGGAGTATTGAGAGAGACTATGCTCTCCGGAATAGTGCAGAAGGCGCCTTTAGGGATCGCTTGATTGCTTTCAATAAAGGGTTTAATGTATTTATGACATAAGTCATACTCTTCTGGATTACAAGCAGGGCAATCCTCTAAGAGAAGATTTTCCGCTTCTATTTGCTCAAGGAGTTCACTCTTACTTTCAAAACGTCTTTTCGCATCCACTTCATTTACGCTCGTAAGGTCATCATATTGCAGAGGCAATCCATAAATCCCAATACGAAGGAAGTGCATTATATCAGTACCCACACTGACATCAAAATCACAACTCAGATTCATAATTTCAAATTCATGAAAGACCGTTATCCCATTACAAGTGACATTCAATTGGCAGGTGCCGATTCGCTTAACAGATGTGTTTTCATCAGCCATTTTGATATTTTGAGTTCTCTCATTAGAAAGATCTTTAATTTTCAAATTGTGTCTTTTGCAGAAATTAAGACTGACTGAAGAAAAGTTGGCACCAGTGTCAAGGAAGGCACGAGTGAGAATGTTCTTTTCTACCGTAATGGGAAAGGTGTTGGAATCTGGTACATTTTTAAAGTCTCTAGTGACTATAGTATTTTTTGACTTACATGCGAGAGCCATTAAATTAACTCTGCTATTAATTTCCTCTTCATTATCAGAGACAATTGTTTGGGAAGAGCGTACAGCCATACGACTTACCTGTTGTCCCCTATCAAACGAATTTGATGAATTGCCCTGCTTAGCGTTTTTCAACTTTTCGCGGTATTCTTTGCAATGATGGCCCACGAACTATCTTTTGTTACAATGATAGCATATGCGTGGTTTTTTTTCTTCAGAAGAACTCATCGATTGCTTGTTCTTTTTTTTATGAGGTTGATCGTCCTCAGTATGACTTCTCTTGGTAAGAGAGTAGGTCTCATCGTCACATGCAATGATCAGATTAATGATCTGTTGGATCGAAGATGGTAGTTGGCCACCTGTTACGGCGGGGAGAGAAGGTAAAATACTCTTTCTAACATCTTCGCGCAAGGCAGCAAGGAAACTAACAGCTAATTGCATGTTATCCTCAAAACCAGCTTCACGGCGCATCTTTTGATAGCGACTGGTATAGAGGCGATTTGTTTCCCCTTTTCCTTGCGTTGTACGTCCAAGTTCTATCATTATCATGAGCTTCCGAGTTGGAGTGTCATATTGATCAAGGATCATATGGCGAGCCTCTTCCCAAGACAAATGTCTGTGAAGGACTTGGTCTTTAGCCCAAGCGATTTGCTCGAAATTGAGACACAGGGGTAGAAGTCTTTCCCAGTTGGTGTCCATCTCCAATTGATGTGCTATAAGCACGTTCTCAAATGCAACGCAGAAGTCATTGGCATTATCGAACACCTCTCCACCTTTCTTCCAAGGTTTTTCACCAAGGATTTGCAAACAAGGGAGCAAATTGGGAACCACAACACGCTTGATCTTCTTTGGTTCAGATACGATTACTGTTGCACCGCTTTTTACCGAATCCGAATCGGCAGGAGGAGCCACAAAAGAGTTCAAGTTTTCCTTGAAGTTGTTGATGATGGCTACTTGCTTTTTGTAAGCCTCATCAGCGATGGCATACTTAGGAGAATGAGGGTCGGCGGCACATTCAAGGAATTGATCATACAATTCCTCCTTCTTGTCCATCATTTTTTTCAAAATGTTTTGTGCCTTGGAGGTTCTGTTTTCAGCTGGTCTGCTTTGATATACCTCGCTGTTGCTGCTAGTTTCGACACCTTCCATATGGTCGGTATCTTGCATGTTAATTTCTCCATGGGTAGATGTTGACATGTTGACAATTGTGAGATCAGAATTCAAAAAGTAAAATGTTGTATCCTGTGTAATTGTTATAATAAAGACTATCTGTAAGTACTTTTTGAGACTTTTGTATAGCTTTATTAAACTTCAAGAGTAGAAGAAGGTCTTAATAATACACAGGGGTCGCTATACTAATATATTTCACAATTGTCTATACATGGATGTTCGTGTTACTTGATACATCAGTATAACTACAGAGTTATAAGTCAGATTTGACTAGGTATAGGATGCTATAGTCTCATTCTATAACACACGATCATGACTGATGATACGGCTAAAGCCAAACAGGCACCAAATACTAAGCAACTCTCTTGCAATAGTATGCGCATTCTTATCGGGGATAGCTCTCAAAATTACAAAGCGAGAAAACATGTCAACAACCAGTAGCAAGAAGTTATTTCCTCTAGCTGATGTGACATTGAATGTTCCAAGATCGATTGCAATGTGATCGAAAACGCCATCAGGTAAGACATGTCTGGGTGGATGATAACCCATGCGATGGATAGTAAATTGTTGACAGGCAGAGCAATCTTTTACAATCTTTTCAATATCCGAGCGAAGGTTTGTTCAGTGTAGACCGTCTGCATGAATTGTCTTTTCAATAGCATTGACGCCTACATGTCCAAGTAAATGTGCTCGTTCAATTATTGACTTGCGTTCCTCGACTGGAGGTGTCAAGTGCTCAGCAAATTGCATTGCACGAGAAATAAGAGGTGAAGTAGGAACAGACTCCTCGTATTCAGTATTCTCGACTGGCTTGGTAGGGAATGAGGAATAGGCATGATTTCACAAATTCTTGTTACACCAGGTTTTGTTTCGGGCATATGAAAATACGCGCGGAATGTTCTGATCATTTCGTAATTCTTTTTTATTCTTTTTCATTTCTTTTCTTTCAGAACGAGATACAAGGCGTTCGTTGCCGTTAGTCGTTTGAGATGAGGCCTTGTATGAGTTTTCACCCCCCTCCAGACT
This sequence comes from Blakeslea trispora, assembly GCA_025331445.1. NCBI lineage: Eukaryota > Fungi > Mucoromycota > Mucoromycetes > Mucorales > Choanephoraceae > Blakeslea > Blakeslea trispora. The sequence goes on along the minus strand of JAIWNE010000089.1, from coordinate 63,943 downwards.
GGAAGAATCAACTTCGTACAGTCGACTAAGTGCATCAGGCAAACAATTCGTAACACCAGGGATATGTACAATGTCAAAATCATACGCAAAAATACAGTCATAATAATTCAGCATCACAGGGTTTGGAATAGCTTGTGTCTGTAAATAAACAAGCGCACGATGATCAACATGAGCAGTGAACTTAATACCATACAATAACTTGCGAAAGCGTGTAAAGATATATAACAAACCAAGTAACTCACGACGTTTAGTACTATAACGCTGCTCAGTAGGATTTAGCTTACGACTGACCATACCAACATAGTAAACCTTATTGTCCTTAATGTATTAGACAACACCGCCAATCCCGGTCTTAGATGCGTCAGTGGCAACATGGAAACGATAACGGGGATCATAAGGTGATAAGACAACTGCAGAAGCCAAAGCCTTTTTAAGCTGACGGAAAGTAGCTGTATGACGAGCAGTCCAGAGACCGACAAGAGACTTCTTAGAACGCAAATCATCTAAGGGAGCAGCCAAAGTAGCATAATGAGGAATCGAATCACGAAAGTAGTTGAGGAAACCTAAGTAAGATGCCAACTGTTTACCAGTAGTAGGAGCATCTTCCCACTGTTCAGTAACAGCAATCTTACGATAGTCAGGCAACAACTGACCGTTACGAATTGTCCAGCCAAGGAGGTGAACTGGGTTCATAGCAACTACCAACTTATCAGATTGATTTGCAAGTTGACAGAAGTTAAGCGGTGCAACACCAAACGAAGACACTCGAAATGATGTTCCAAAGTACCACTTGTAGCAACCGTGATATCATCGACGTAAATGGATACAAAAGGCAAATCATGGAAATAGTTCTGCAAAACGTTTTGGACAAAACCACTCATAAATGTAATATCAAAACACATCTTACGGAATTGATATCGAAGGACAGTGAAAGGACACATAAAACTAAGTTTATGCTTATGGTCGGGATTCACGAGGAATCAGGTAAAACAAGAGCGGATATCAATCGTAGAGACGATAGTAGCTCCACCCATTCGTTGATGAATATCTGAAATAAGGGGCAACTGGAAAACATCGTTACTAATTAAGATGTTGTTAACTTCACGAACGTCAGCAACAATACGAGATTTTTTCATAGTATAAACACCATCGCCGTCTTTCTTAGCCACACACAAAATTGGAACGTTAAATCCAGTATGACTATACGATCGCTCGATGACACCTTCATTTTCCCAAGTCTGGAATTGTCCCAAGACAGCATCTTTGTACGCGTAAGGAACAGGATAGGGCTTGCGGAAAGCTCGTTTTCCAGGAATTGACTCAAGGTCCACAATTGCGTTAGGCAATGTACAATACCTGTTCTTAAGGTCAATAGCAGCATTGGCGTGTAAAAAGGGTTAAAGCGTACGCATCAAAACTTCACGCTCCTGAGCTGATCCAACTGGACTATCATTGACTTCGTTTTTCACTTGATCAGGATCAATAGGACAAGGTAACTCAGGTCCTGTAGTTGAATTCCATGAAGTGACTAAGCCGTGAATGGACATACCCAAAAGAGGCATCAAATCCAAACCAATAACTACTGGTACATTGTCTTGTATTGAAGATACGTCAAAGACTTCAAAGGTATGTTTTATAAATTTTTTATTGTAAAGAATTTTTAAACTAACTTGTCCTAATCTAGGCATGCTAGATGTAGTATGAACCAGTAGTATGTGACCCTGAGAAGGCTTCACTACCGAACCAAAAAGAGAAACCAACTCAGGGTGGACCATGCTACAGGTAGCACCGCTGTCGACCATGACAAAGCATGCGTGGCTTTCTATTATGATAGGAACAAGAAGAGCGTTAGATCTATGCTCTGGTAATTTAGAAAATTTATGATCAAACTTACAGTCATGGGCGACAGCCAGTGCACGCTCGTCGATGTCCATGTCAGTGTGAACAACGAGAGGAGCAGGTGCAGCAGAAGGGGCAGCAGCAACAGGACCGGCAGAAACAGAGGAGGCAGCAAGCGTGGCCGAAGTACCAGCCAAAGCAGGAGCAGAAGAGCCGTCCACAAAGTGCCCGCATGAGTACACAGCCAAGTCAGTAGTGTCAACTACCGACCCAGCCGCAGCACCAGCAGAAGCAGCAACAGAAGAAGGAGCACCGGAAGCCAAAGTCTCAGCGGCAGAAGAAACAGCACCAGCAGCAAGGCCAGCAGCAGAAGAGACAGTACTAGCAGCAGGGCCAGCAGCAGAAGGCGAAGAAGCATGCTCAATTCGCATAGCTGCGAAACGAGCAGTGTTGCTGGGAACAGCAGTACTACAAACATGGGCCTTCGACCAGCCGGATGCGCCACACTTGTAGCACGAGCCACGGGGGAAACCAGCGCCACGACGCACAGAAGAAGAAGAAGAAGAGCTAGCAGCAGGGCGAGCAGCAACAACAGGAGAAGACACAGAGCCAACAGCAGCAGCCAAAACTTGACACTCCTCTGTAGAGTGCTTGCCATGCTTATGCAAGCGGCAGAATTTCTTGCCAGAGGCAGAGGAAGAAGAGCGCTTGGCAACACGGCCGGCATGACGACTACGGTCAATACCAGCAGGCGAAGAGGAAGAAGAGGAAGCAGCAGAAGCAGCAGCAACAACAGAGCCAGAAGCCGAAGAGGAACCGGCAGCAAACGAAGAACCCAAGTCACGCTCCAAAGTGACCGCCAAGTCCAACAAACTATCGACATCACCTTTTCGTTCCGCAGGCAGAACAGCACGGGCGACGGCAAATCTTTTCTTGAAGGCCAAGGGCAAAGCCTTCAAAAGGGTATTGATGAGAATCGATGTGGGCATCGTCTGATAACCAGAGCGGCGACGCAAATCGCGGAAGCGATCAACATACGAGTGGACATGTTCACCCTTGTCCATTACTAGCTTGACCAGACGCAAGGCACAGTCTGCTTGTTCCTGTAGAGAGGAACGTCCAAAGCGAGACGTGATTGCGCCCTTGAACTCTTGGTACGAAGGGGAGCCAGGGGAGAAACCAAGGAGAAACTCGTCATACCACTTGCGGACCTTCTCACCCAATTGCTGGGGCACCAGGCGAAGAACGTGGCTGTCCAGAGCCAAACCGTGCGCAAAAAGCACATCTTGGAATACAACCAAGCAGGCTCCTACGTCTGAAAAGACGTGTTGAGCGGGGTTATGGACCATACAAGTCCATTGAAAGACTGGCAGGTTGGGTGGTCAGATGGCCAAGGAAGCAGCAGCACCAGACCAGGGAGCAACAGAAGGAGCACCAGCGGAAGCAGAAGAAATGCCCCGAACTTGCACAAGAGTTCGTTGGAGCAAGTCCAAGGTTTGGGAGCCAGCTTCCACCTGCTGACGCAAAACAGCAACATCAGTGCCTGGCAAAGGATGCGTAATTTGAGCGGCCAATGTCACTAAATGGACCATCAAATTGTTGACATCCTGTTGCAATGAAGCAACGTGAGAAGCAACCGATGAGGCGAATACACCAACAGGGGCAGGAGCATTACCAGGAGTGAAAACAGGGGCCGAGTTTAGCAAAGCGTCAACAGAGGGGTCCACATGCATGTCATTAGGAGCCATGGAGGCAGCAGGGGAAGACAAGGGAGAAGCAGAGAAAGAGGACATTGTAAAAAATTTTTAAATCTGAAACAAAGGGAATCAGGTAAGTGTAGCTATTCAGGTAATTAATCAAAATAAAAAATGTTATATCCGAGAATATAACAGGCACAATAAAATTGAGTAAAGTGTGAAAACAGAGAAGTGATTAGAACCTGAACGGCCAAAAAGATCGATATGAATCTGATCTGCGTTTATTTCAAATATGTGCCTTCTATTTGTACTTTCATGATAACTGAGTGGCAATCCGTATTTAAACTGAGTGCGATTGATGATAGCTAATCGGGTGCTTTGGATAAAGGTTGATACCTATTGCGCATTGACCAAAGGTTACCATTGGCGCAATTGTTTCAATCCAAGTGTCCTGATGTAAATGAAGTGTGATCCGATCTTTTATTTAGACTGAGCTAAGTGCCAATCTGGCTATGAATAATGAAGGGTCGTGTAAGTAGGTACCCGCTTAAATCTAGATAATGTCTCAGATGGAGTAGAATGTAGGCTGTATACAACACAGTGAAGGTTAATTTATTAAAAAGACGGCAAGCATAAAAATTTATGTGTGCACAAATGTTTAGGTACAATAAGAAAAAGCGTTTATGTAAGTAAGCCAAAATAGTGTATAACTACTCATTCAGTAGCACAATATCAGAACCGAAGTTGCTTAACCGTCGGCTAACCGACCGTTAACCGAACCGAGAATCGAACCGACTATCAATTTTCGCGGAACCGACTTTTTTCAGTCGAGTCGGTTCAGAACCGAACCTTAACCGACAGATTGCGATTCCTAATCTCGACCTGTCAAGCGCGACTTGTACACATACCCAAATACCTTCATTTGCTTGGTCTTTTGCACTTCTTTGGGCACATCAACATCCGTCTCATAGAGCCTGCGGTAGTAAGCTTGTAAGAAATGGTAATGTTCAAGACTCAATCTATTGGATTCTTTTCTGGCAAAAGAAACCATGGCATAATCATTTTTCTGTAACTGTTTATGGCCTGTGGCGTCTCCATCTTTTTCGGAAAGTTTCAGTATGTCCTTTCTGTGCAAGGATATGTTGGATCCAAGTTCCACAAGTTGTAAAGTACTGTGTTCGTCAGAAGTATGATGCACTCTAGTGTTTAAGAAAAAATAGAAGTTAAGTATTTTTTTTCACCGTTTCAAAAGCCCTTAAAAAAAAGCAACTCTTCCCTATTTGGCATATCCTTTAATATATTAAAATCGTACATTGCTAAAAAACAGTCACCACCAGCTTAAAATTGAATCGTATAAAACAGTCTTTTTGAAATGGTAGCATTGGAACCTAAAACCCCGACAGAGAAAAACAACTTAACTTCAACGCTAACAATAAGCTTTAAACAGCAACAGATTACGAGCGCCAAACCAGCTGGGAGGGGGTTCAAGGGGAAGGGTCGACCCTCCCCCTTGTCGTATTTGGGCATATATAGAAGCCAGAACGACTTATAATCGGAAATTCAATTAATCATCATCAAAGGTTATTTTGACAGATAATGTCAAAATAACAATAAATCAAATAATGTTCACAAAGTTGGAAAACTAAAATCATTTCAGATATTACCAGAGGTAATCCTGAAATCAAACATCTAACAAGCATTGGTAAAAAGCGATGATATGATATATAAAGCGTTCAATGTGCCTAGCTAACACATTGAAAGCATGATCAGATTTATATTCATTGACTCTCTTTTCATCAATACTTGAAATGGCTATATGACATGATACATGTGATAGCAGGATGGTTGCATAGGCCTTATAATACCAAGGTAGCAGCATCTAACAAAACAAGCAATGATGCTAGAGATTTCATTATAAGAAAAGACTAAATCATTACTTGGATAAAGATAGTTCTAAGACATAATTACAAAGGGCTTGTCTATCGTTATCACCTAATCTAAACTGATCTAAACATCCAACGAAACAAGTGAACAAGTATGAAACAGTTATGCCTGATATATTGAAACACTAATCAAGATTAAAACATATCTTGTCGAGCATAATTGTTATCTCTCCAAGATATAAATCAAGTAAACAATATATCTCCACCTTATTCAAAGCGGGGGATGAAATCTGGCTACAGCCATCTTTCAATTAAGGTGACCAGTCATCCTAGTAGGAAAACTGCTCATACAGATAAAATTATAACGGAGTGATTGATTGAAACCGAGATAGAAATAATATATAAACACAACATGGACTTGCAGTAGAATTAGTTCCCTCTCTTTCTTTTTAATAAAAAAATCGAGTTCCCTCTCATTGAATCTATTTGAGACTGCAAATATCACACCCCTCACGCGAAGCCAGTACTGCCAATCCTTTGATACATAAAATTGTTTGCTCCTAAAAAACAGTCACTATCTGCTTAGATTTGAACAACAAAAACCTTTACTTTTATTATAATTTGACAATTCCTCCTTTTCTTCTTTTCTTTTTTTCTAAGTAAGTCAAACAGCTCAATACTCTTATTTTGTTCAACTACTAAGATTTCAATAGATTTTCGAACCACCCAAAAGAGTAATTCTTCCACTGTGTTTTGTACTACGTGCAATCAAGCAGGTCATCCTCGAAGAACACACCGTCTTTGCCCTATGAATCCTCGCAATCAAGACAATCAAGACAATCAAACCGAGGAAGTTCAAAGACAAGCTTCCAATTCTGTTGTATGCTCTTCATGCAATGAGCCAGGTCATTCACGCCGCTCTTATATTGGATGTAGAATGAATCCTCGCTTCACTGGTGCTATGTTGACATTGGAACAAACAAGAAAGGCTGCAAAAGACTTGAATTTTGTTCCCTTAGTTAGAGATAATCGTGGTTCGATGAGTTGTGTTTGTCTTTATTGTGGTGCTTTGATGTGGGTCGATGAAAGAACATGCAAAAGCTCCAAATTTCGTCCTGAGTTTCAATTGTGTTGTGGTAAAGGTGCATCTATTTTGAATGCTCTTCAACCAACACCTTCAGATATTGCTGATTTGATTAAGGGAAACGATCACATTTCTAAGGATTTTCGAAAAAACATTCGATTGTATAATAGTTCTTTGAGCTTTACTTCTTTCGGTGTGAATCTTGACTTGAATTTAGCTAACAATGAAAGTGGTGATTATACTTTTCGTATTCAAGGAAGCCCTTATCATTTAGCTGGATCTGCCATCCCTTCCTCCGGCTCAAATCCTAAATTTGCTCAGTTATACATTTACGACGCAGAACATGAGCTTGATAACCGACTTGCAGTTGCCCCTCAATTAAAGACTGAAACGTTGAGAAAGCTTCAAGATATGATGCATCAGTTGAATTCTTTCGTAGCCATCTACAAAAATATGATGCAAATCGCTAATGATCAAAGCAGCCAAGATCAAAACAATGATATCATCTCCTTGGAAAACATTAAGTTGGTTTCATTGCTGATGGTGTCCCTAATCGCAGATGTTATAACCGACCTACCCATGGATCGGAAATAGCCGCTATTATTGTTGGTGGTCAGGATGATAATGATACACCTAATTCAAGAGATATTGTCATTCGGTATCAGAACGATTCACTTGAGAGAGTGTCTGAGACTAATCAATTTTATGATCCATTGCATTATGTCCTTCTGTTTCCATTTGGTGAGCCAGGCTGGAGTATTGAGACTAAAAGCACCTCAAACCACTCAAAAGTGACTATCATGCAATCTTACAGCTTTTGTTTAATGTACAGACCCTACAATGGCCATCTCTTGCATTCATTCGGCAATCTTTTCCAGCAGTATATAGTCGATAGCTATGCAAAGATGGAACAAAACAGACTATCATATATTCGTCACAATCAAAAGAAGTTGAGATGTGAAGCATATCAAGGTTTGTAAGACGCTCTACATGTGAATGATTATTCGGATTCTACGAGTCCTCAAAATTTGGCTAGCATGAGTAGAAAAATCATTCTACCATCTACATCAATTGGAGGCCCTCGCCATATGGCTCAACTGTATCAAGATGCACTCAGTATTGTAAGAAGATTTGGGAAGCCTGACTATTTCATAACTTTCACTTGCAATCCCAAGTGGCCTGAGATTCAAAGACAGCTTCTCAATAATCAAAAAGCCTCAGATCGACCTGATCTTTGTGCCAGAGTATTCAATCTCAAGCTTCGAGAACTCTTAGACGACTTGACTAAAAAACATGTGTTGGGTAAAACCATAGCTTATGTATACACCATCGAGTTCCAAAAGCGAGGCTTGCCCCGTGCACACATTCTGTTGATAGTTGATCCCTCTGACAAACCACGTACTGTTGAAGATTTCGACAAAGTAGTTTGTGCTGAAATACCGAATCAGGATGCCTATCCATTGGCTCATGAGACTGTTGTAAGAAGCATGGTGCATGGGCCCTGTGGATTGCTTAATCCTAATGCTGTCTGTATGGATCCCATCAAAGGATGTACAAAAGGGTACCCAAAACACTTAGCTGCTAAGACGACTGTGAATTCAAATGGCGGTTATCCTATCTATAGAAGAAGAAACGATGGAGCTTCAATCGCTAAGACAATCAATGGGCATACATATAATGTAGACAATCGTTGGATTGTACCTCACAACATATATTTGTGCTCAAAATACAATGCTTATATTAATGTTGAACTTTGCTCTTCAATTAGCAGCATAAAATATGTCTATAAGTATGTATTTAAGGGACATGATCGAGCATCAATGACTGTTGAACAGAATGATGAAATTCGCAAATTTTTGGATGCACGATATGTTTCTGCTCCTGAAGCATGTTGGAGATTGTTTTCGTTCAACATGCACAAAGAGTCTCCTTCGCATCAACGTCTTGCCATTTATTTGGAAGGCGAAGAGCTTGTATATTTTAATGAAGATGAAGATATTGACAGTGTATTGGAACGGGCATCAGTTCAAGAAACCACACTCACCAGTTGGTTCAACACAAATGCAGCTGATCCCGATGCTCGATCCATTTTGTATCCCAACTTTCCCGAAGAATATGCATGGCATAACGAAAAGCAACTAAGAAGATGGGAAAAAAGACAACGTAGTTTTGGTACTGTAATTGGTAGAGTGTATGCTGCTTCTCCAAAGCAAACCGAATTGTATCACCTTCGAATGTTGCTTTATCATGTTGCTGGTGCTACCTCCTTCCAAAGCTTTCGTACCATAAATGGTACTGTACATCCGACATTTCAAGATGCTGCCCGTGCTCTTGGATTGCTTGAGTCAGACAACCAATAGGACCTATGTTTAGAAGAAGCTGCAAATACGCAATCACCTAGATCATTAAGAAGGCTTTTTGTTATCATTTTGATATTTTGCTCACCTTCAGACCCCTATCAGCTTTGGGTAAATTTTAAAGATAAATTGTCTGAACACTATATATACCAATTGACAACCAATTCTTCTGTCGATCCGCTGTTGATTGATATTCACAAAACAGCAAATGATAATGCTTTGCTTGACATGGATGATATTCTGGCTACCCAACATGGATCAAGTTTGTCAAGTTTTTCAGGATTTGTACTCCCTGAAACTGATCGCAGAATACATAACGATGATAACAATGTTGGTCGTTTATTTCAAGAGCAAAATCGCTTAAATGCAATTGCACGACAAACTTCTGCCTCTGTTAATATCGACAAATTTAATGACGATCAACGTTGTGTTTTTACTACTATTATGCAATTCGTCGAAAGGGATGATTGTCAATCAACTACATTTGATAGAGTGTTTTTGTGGATGGGCCTAATGGCACTGGAAAAACTTTTCTTTTTAACACTCTACTGAAAGCTGTAAGATCAATTGGTGATGGGTATGCTTTGGCTTCTGCTTCCAGTGATACTGCTGCATTCCTTTTGGATGGTGGCAGAACGGCCCATTCGCTGTTGAAAATACCATTAAGAACCTCTTCTACCAGTATGTGTAGAATAACGCCAAATTCAGAGCAAGCTCGGTTATTAAGGCAGACTAAGCTAATCATATGGGACGAAGCATCCATGATTGACAAATCTACTTTGGAAACTGTTGATCGTACTCTCAAGGATATTTTCAGTATAAACGATGAAAACGTATCTGATGTTCCTTTGGGAGGTAGGTTGATGCTCTTTGGAGGTGATTTCCGACAAGTTCTTCCAATAGTGAAAAAAGATAGTAGATCTGACATTGTAAATCAATGCATAAATCGATCGTTTTTTTGGCCATCCTTCACTACACTGAAGCTTTAAGTTAACATGCGAGTACACCAAACTCAGACAAGCAATGATACTGATTCATCTGAACAACTCCAGCAGTTTTCTAAGTTTCTGTTAGATATTGGCAGTGGTATAATTGAAACACTTAGATGTGTTGTCTCTACAAGTAATCGTATCACGAATACTGATTTTATAAGAATCCCTGATTCAATGATCATTCCAGGAGACAATCTTATCAATCTTCTCTCTGTTGTCTACCCAGATCTTTTTTCAAGTCCGCCAACTTCCAGCCTGAATCATGATGCGATGATGAACTCTGCTATTCTCACGCCTACAAATGCTTTCGTTGCAGATATTAATCGTCTGCTCATTCAAAATATTCCTGGAGAACAAAAGATCTATTATAGTGCTGACGTTGTTATTGATAGCAATCAGTCTATAAGATATCCAACTGAACTGCTAAATCAAATTGAAATCGGCTCACTTCCTCCTCACCAATTAGATCTAAAAGTAGGCTCACCTATTATGGTGTTGCGAAATATAGATCCATCGAATGGTTTATGCAATGGAACCAGATTAATTATTAAATCACTTTTAGGAAATCTTATTGAAACAACTATAGCAACTGGTTCATTTGTCAATTCTGTAGTCTGTATCCCGCAAATCAAATTTTTATCTGACCCACAAGATGCTGTACAATTCAGTCGATTACAATTTCCTGTTAGACTTGCATTTGCCATGACTATCAATAAGGCACCAGGGCAGACACTTGATCAAGTTGGATTGTATCTACCCAAGCCTGTTTTCAGTCACGGCCAACTCTACGTTGCTCTATCAAGAGTTAAAAAAGAAAACGCTATAAAAGTTCTTTTAGGTCCATGCTCTTCAATTCCTACCCAGTATAGCACTACTCATACAAGAAACGTCGTTTACAAAGAAGTTTTCACATAAACTTTATCTAGTACTTTTATCTACTTTTATCACTAACAACAGCCTCTAATTCGATTCTCTTCAATTCAATAAAATTTTAACTTTCAAGCAAACAACTCATATTCAATCTTTACCAAAGATACTCTAATTAGCTTAAGTCTTTCTCATTGCCCCGGGACACATGTTTTTTTTACCAAAGCGACGATCTAAAATACACGAAGCGTAACGAAGGGGTTATTTTATACCACAGCGAAGGTTCAAAAAAAATATGGGTGGAGCCCCCACATTGATCTTCTCATCGGATTAGTTGGCCTGCAGCAGCACGAGCATCTTACAAAGCGTAGCGTACCGCACCATAATGAAGGTCAATAAAATTAACCTCCGCTGCGCTCTGGTTAATTTTATTAACGCAATGGAGGTAAGGTTTGTAATATGCTCGTTTGATTTAAAATTGTTTCAACTTTGCATTTTCTTGTTGGCGTTTTCTTTTTACTTTATTCGATGTAGTTTATAAAGACATTGCAAATGATGTATCGTATTGAACATACATCATATAATATTCGATATATTACTAAATCAAATACAGATCTTGTTCTGTGTTACCAAACATAATTTATATTGACATCCCATCCTTGCACTGAATAAAACTCCCTCTTTAATCTTGTTTAATCTCTTGACTTAACAGATAAATTAGCAAAAGGCAAAGTGCTATAGAACTACACCTTCTAAAATGCTTTTGTTGACACGATCCAACAGTCAAGTTTATTTTTTCAACAAATTTAGTTTATTTAAAAACAAAAAAAAATGAATTATAAAATACTAATAAAAAGTCTATAGGTAGCAAAAGAAGAAAAAAAGACAGAGTACAACAAACGAAAAAAGAAAGAAAGAGAACAAAAAGCGAACTTGCTCCAGAAGTATAGTGTGGAGCAGAATCGTGATCGTTTGAAAAGATTATCGACTGCATTCGACGCATATATGTCTTTTCAAAGCCTGGCTTGCAATTCGTATTAATGTTTTTGATGAAGAGATTGTTTCTTTCGAAACCAAACCCCCATAAGCAAAACACCGGGCCAAACTTGTATATGCACTTGCGAAGATGTAACATAAAGTGAAAATTGGGGGTGACAGCTTGAGGGCCAAAACGTTGTTTAATTCCCCGAGCAAAAGCAAGCAAATGGTTGTGGGCAACTTCTATGTCAGTCATCTTGATAGCATTAGAGTCTAGAAGCTGAAGAGCAGTGATTAGGTACATGATTAAGTTGTAATCAGAGGTAGGCAACAGGGGAGGAGACAAGACATGTTCTGCAACAGAGGTCATGCATTCTTTGAATTCAGCAGCTGTGGTGTATGGTAGTTCATCTTTGACTATATTTTTTGCAAATGGAGCACAGGAAGCATCCGGGCTGAACTCGATAAACTCTTGCATGGACTTCTTGATTTTGAGGTAGGAACCCTTTGGCAACATAACTTTTAAGACCTTCTGTGGTGATTTCACCATATGATAAATAAAATTAGATACTGAAAATAATATCAAATAAAAGAATCGCTTATTTAAAATACGATATACAACTCAAACTACTAGAAGCTCAACATAATATAAAGAGGGAAAGCTAATATACACATAAGACAAAGTAAGCAGTAAATGCTTACTCAGAAGAAAAAGGACAGAGAAAATTACACAAGTTCCAAATCAAGCCATCCCAGATTTAAAGTCCTAATCCAACTGTATTCAGGAACGGTAAAAATACAGGACAATGGTAGAACACTGGAAGAAGACCTCAACCGTCATATAAAGATTATTTCCCTTATATTTTATGAGAATAAGGATTAGTAAAATCCATTCACATTCGAGTAGACACAGACTTTAGAAATTGTATAAAAACCACTGTATTATTAAGTTTAGAAACATTATTCCACTTTTTAAGAATAAAGAGATTATCAAAGTACTTTCTTGTTTTTCCTTTATTCTCTCACACACAAATATCTACACCTTCTTCACAACACCAAGGTACAACACATGCATTGGCTCGATTGCCAATGTGCCATAAGAATAATAGGGCAGTTCAGATAAATTTGAGTATCTGAACCCACTATTCTTCTCCAAAAATCTCTCTTTCTGTACTTGTTGCATTGTTCCAAACCTCGGAGGAGTTTCTCGTTTCTTGAGCATTTCTTGACTCCCCATGCTCACAATCCAAGTTGCAGTAGTTTTGGCGGTTGCGAGAGCTTTCAATCCTGAGAAAATTTGTTTTACAGAAATGACAATTGAAGCTGCTGTTGTATGACATACTTCCAGCAAGCTTCTTTGTGGCCGGCAAATCCGAACTGACTGAAAAGAGGCATGCTCTGACCATGTTGTGTTGAACATTCCCATTTGACATTATCATCTTCATGATAACACCTTCTAACAACACTTTCATTTCTTCTATCAAAAGAGCGAGGTAGCATGAGGTTCCTGGGGCCGGGGATTACACCAACAAATATCATGTTTTTCTTGAGATGTTTGCCTTTTTCTTTAGGCAAGTTTATGATGGTAAGGTATATACAACCAACACTATGAGAAGTGTTGAAAGGGCTAAACCAATTAATATTTATGGAGAGAAGAAGGTTGTAATCTGCCAGTTGAACGAAAGGAAGTTCAGAAGGAGATGTCTTGAAGTTGAGGAAACCGGTAGCATCGTAAAGATCAAACATGTAGTCCATGGAATTCTGTCGGTACTTCCAATCGGTAAATTGCTTAGCGAAGCCCTTTCGCAAGAAGAGTTTTCGAATGGTTTTGCTAATGGAATAGTACGAGTAAACCATTTTTGGGACAAGCTTTTTTTCTTCAATTTTATATAGTTCTTCTTGGCAAAATTCCTTAGAAACATTTGGTTTATATACAGTGGATTGAAGAGGACAATGGTAAACTACTTGGCTTTCAGGCTCGTCTACCAATGCTGACATCTGATGGCATGATGGACACACTGTATGATGTTTAATACCATCGGCACTAAACGCTTCAAGTGGGCTTCGACCGAGGAAAGTTGCAATCGCTTTTGGAAAGCGGTACTCGTCACCGTGAATCTCCAAGACTTGATTGAGTGATTCCATTACTGCCTCAGTCTAAGTTTTAGGAACATTGTTGTTGTGCAGATTTGTTACCATGGTTAATAGGATTTTTGCAAACTTGGATTGTGGGATTTTATCAGCTAAGTAAAAAAAAAATCGTAAAGATTAGCTTACAGGTATAATGTTAAATAATAGATTTTCACTTACAATAAGGAATGTACCCAGGTAGTAAATATTAACTTTCAAAGCCCAACATATCAGGAGTAGCATCAGCATGATTAGTAACATCGGCATCAAAGGCATCCTCCATAATACAGTCCATTGGATTGGATTGATCTACTACGACAACTTCAGAAGAAGTTTGAGTATCTTCAGCTAGAAGCAAGTTAGTTATGATTCAGCAATGCAATTACAAAATGCTACGCGACCCACTTTGATCAGTAGGAGCGGTGCTTCTGACTACTCTGCGGTAGTGTACAGGAGTGTTGCGAATAGCAGACTTTCCATCTAAGTAAAGATACAAATAGGGTATATTAAAATTAATTGTTATTATTTGCATGCCATGTACTTACTGTAGGTAGTTCTCCATTTTTTGTAGGTCTCGCCTTCAAACATGTTTTGTCTAAAGTGATATCTGTAAGCAAATTGCTTCAAGAGACGCTCGTTCAAGCGTTTTTCACAGCATTCATCACAGTGGCAGTAATAGGATCTCTCTACGGTAGACATTTCAAGTAAGGTTTTCAAATTTGTTTATATAGAATTATATGATTATTTTGAATGGCTTTTTTGTCTCTTTTTTATTGGTTTCACTTCTATTTTATTAAAGACTATAAGTAGTAATTGATTTATCATTTGTTCCTGACAATTAGACAAATCAAAGCTGTTTGTTGATTAAAAAGGCTTTATTGGAAGCAATTCAACTTCCACCTTAGTTCCTTTTAGATGAAGCAGATTACATCAAAACATATCTTGAAGTTGAATTTATCAATTCGGATGTTGCTATACCTGAAATGTTATGCGCATTGACAATTCAGAGGCTTCGATTAACAATCATGTCCGCATCTCTTCTCTATTTGATTCTTTCATAAGGATTTCCTAATATGTCAAAGCGGACCAGATTTGCAAGCTTTTCATTGGTTAATGATACTGACTTTATTTTTAGCTCAAATTTTCTCATTGTTTGGAAGAAAAAAAGGTGATTTTTCTATTTTTAAGAAAAAAAAGGGAGCGGTCATTTAAATCGCTGGGTGTATTTTGTGGTGTGACAAATTTTTGCAGTAAAAATCCACGTCAGTGCTTGAGATGCGGGACTTAAATCGCTGTTTATTGTTTTAACATTTAATAAGTTGTATGGAAAGTTAGGGCTAAGAAAATCGCCTTTTTTGGTGTTTTAGTACCACCTTTAAGTTTGCTCTACAAATATGAACGTTGTACACCTTCCATATATGTCGAGTAAATCTTTCAAATGAAAATAAAAATTATATGCTTTCATTGTAGAATAACTAAAGTGATCAGATTTTTTATTTCTATCAACCGTTTTTATGGATACCTTAAAAACTTCCTAAGATGTAAAATTCAACTAATCTTCCATAGATAATATTCAGTGTAATAAATCAAAAAAATATTTTTGGTTAAAAAAAAATAAGCCAATCATAGAACCCAAACTTTCTCTAAAAAAGGAAGGAGGCAACTTAATTAAACTGGAATAAGGTTAATAAAACCTCAGAATAAGCGTGTAGTTTTCAGTTTTATTTAGATCTGAGTAAGCAAAACCGACTTGTTTAAATCTCAGTTAATGATTAATTCTTAAAACAATACCTTTTCTTTTAGTAACAACTTTACTATGCAACGTTCATCCGAAAACACTATTGCGCCCAAGAGACACCTCAAAACAGAGGATGATGTACAAGAACTCGAAGTTAGCCTCGAGGAACAAGAAATTTCAGTTCTTGATCAGACTCAGGTACGCCAAAATGAATGCATTACATATGTATATATAAAAGCTAACCGGTTTTACTAAACCTCCCCTTCTCTACTTGTATAAGCTTGCCTATGCTTCTACTTCTGAGTCCCTTCAGAGATAAGCTCGTAGAGGCCGCCCCAAGAAGACCCAACAGGCATCTGTTTTGACAGCTGAGTTGACGGTTCCAGCCAATACTAACTCAGTTAGCATCTTGAATGAGATTGATTTTGCATTGGAAGATTTGCAGTTGACAGTGCGCGCTAGCACTGTATTGATTTATAAGTTGCCTTTGTCCCATTGGAAGGTAGCTATACAACATATTCTTGCTTTAATTCTTTTTACATGGATCGCACTATGCATTTTTAACATTGATCTATTATAAGGAATGGTGTGACGTAAAGAGAGATGGCTTTTCCACTGATCCTAATTTTCCAGTTGACCCTCAGTATCCCTACACAGTTGGTCCAACTGATTTCATTCTTGCATTCTTCAACGAATTCGTCTTCAAGTGAACTATTAAAAAAACTATATGGCAAAACACTGATGTCAGAACTCAAGTTGGCCTTCAGTCAAGCCAAACAAATGGCACTTCTGCATCCCTCATTGATTGTACTGTATACAATTTTCTTTTTCTGGATATTGGCTTGTCTCTAAATAATCACTTTTCTTAATATTAGTGACCGAAGATGCTCCTTAAACAAAAATGGCAAGAAGACGATTGAGGTGCCATTGGGCATTGAAGCTGTAAAGCAATACAGAAAGGTACTCATCAAATTGTATAACTTTCAAAGCAAGAGTAGAGAACTCAAGTGGCCCTCGCCACAAAAGACAACCGTACTTTTGCACCTCATGAAGAAGTATGAACATGATTTAATCTACGATGAAGTCCAAACAAAGGCTGATAGAGCGGCTCATTGTGTCACCAGAGATTCTTACAAGCCTGGCGAGCTTGTCAGAATCTTGAGGACACTTTGGGTTTCTACCAATCTTACTTCTTTGCGTGAGTTTTTACTCTTTCCTCTCGCCACCACATGCTTTTGCGAGATTAAGACTTGAGAAACCTAAACTTCTCTGACTGCTTTTGTACTGTGATCCTAAAGCAACAACACCGTGGCATCCAACAGGCTATTGCTTTGGTTTTCAGTCTTGATAAAGGGAAGACAATGAAGGAAGGCGAAGTGCGTTTTGCTTGCGCAATGCGCCATGAAAACCTGTCTCGCTGTCCCTTGAGCGCTTTCTCGTTTTACATGTTTAGCTTGCATTAGGTAATTATAAAATCAGCATAAACATGGTTAATCAGACGATAATAATCTTTCATTTAAAACAGACTGATGCCGAGTTCTTGAATGATGATAGCTGGACCAATTGGAAGGTCTTGCCTGGATGAGTTAGCCCTTAGCAAAGTATTAGCAGTGTGCAGCAATGGTCCGTTGCTAAGAAGATCTTGATCAAACAAGGTATCCACACCAGTTGGGTTACTCATGGTGATCGCCATTCCGGCGCAATGGAAGCCGAAGCCATTGGCGTCTCTTTTGATGCCATTAAGCGAGGTGGAAATTGGAAGGACCGCTTGGGTAAACTTGAGACCCACTATTTTGGCAAACTGCCTTACGTATTTGCAAGAGGTATTGCAGGCTCCAAGGACAAGCCTATTTACTTGGCAAGAAACAGAGTGTCCCCTCCTGTTAAGCTACAAAGAACGATCTTCTCTTGGAACGAGAGTGTCTATGGTGTAGACAATGCTGAGTGGATTGCTATCTGCGATAAAGAGATGAATCAGGTTGATGAGAATGAAGACGAAGACCCAGATGCCATTGATGTTGGAGATAAAAACGAAGCTGATCTTCCCATTTATATCCAAGCAGACGGACAAGTAGTTGTTCGTCCAAAAGGAAAAGACAAGGGCAAGCAACGTGCTGTACAGACAGCTGGTGGCTCTGCTAAGAAGGGTTTTTTGAGACTCTTGCTGAGATGCAGAAGAATTATCCTTCAGGATGCTGCCGTTTATCTCTCTCTCAACAAAAATAATAAGCATGTCAACCGCAACATTGGTGTCTTCAACAGCCACCAATTTATATCCTTCCAACAAGATGTAATCGATGCTATAAACATACCCCACGTTGACAGATTACAAGAGTTTGAAGGTCTTGTTCCAGAACTTGTAGACACGTTTAGAGAAGCAGCTACACAATCAGCAGACGGAAATCTTCGTTTTGAGCGTTTCCAAAGAGATCAAAAAGAACTTTGGAACGACAACAACAAGCTGTTGCAAGAGCTCACGCAGCAATCTATGCAACACAATGCTTTGATGTTGAACATGACACAGCAAATGGCAGTAGTTCCTCATTTGTATAAAAGCTTACAAGATGTTATTGCAAAGCAACAAATATTGAATGCACAAATGCAAATATTGATGAACACCAATGGTCCTGTTCCCTCTTTCGCTCCTGCTCCCTCTTTTGCTCCTGTTACTTCTTTCGCTCCTGTTCCCTCTTTCACTCCTCCTCCTGCTTTACCTTTTGTTCTACCTATTCTTCAGCCTCAGCCTGCTGCTCAACCTGTCATTCGCTCTACTTCAAGACCTAGCAAAAAAGGTAAATGGGTTAGTTATAACCCTTCAAATTCTAATTAGTGCATGCAACTACACATCATGCATATACGCACTGCCTTCCTTTCTTTTATCACAATATTCTCTTATCATTATTACTTTTAAATCCTTATACTTACTCAACATAATATAAAATAAAAAAATATTATGCAAAATGCATAAATTTACTATGTCAATGCTATGCATAAAAAAAAGGGGGCGAAAGGTATCTGGGTAACTAAATCAATACTTAAAGAAGAGAGGCACCTAGAGTTAAGTTTCTTAGGCTCAAATGTTCAACATGAGGCTGATGAATCTCATCTCATGTAGCTGATCAGGCAAACATGAAGTCAATTTTTTTCTCGCCTGTGAGCTCAGTTTTGATTTTTAGTTTAATCGAGTTTTCAACCCAAAAAGGAAGGACTACCCTTTGCGGCAAATTTTTTTTTACTTCGGCCTATAGGCAAACAATTTTTTTCATTGGCCATCCATATTTAGATGAGTTTAGCAATTAAACCGTCATAGTTTATTAATGTTAGACATGTTGAAAATTTCAAAGAGTGAAATTGCTCAATCCAGATAAAAGATCTGATCCTTTGCTCATTTGCTTTTGCAAAAATGAAAAAAATCTATGTGTAAGTCCCTCTTTTTGTGACTCTATTTTTTTGTTCTAGTAATATCTTAATATGTTATTAAGTGTAAAGTCATAAATCAGGTAAAACTAGGGATGCTTTCATGAGAAAATCAAAAGCGGTGTATGGTAATTTTCCTCATCTGATGTAAAAGAAAAAGAAAAAGAAAAAAGTGGGGTTGGGGGTCTCCTCCCCCATTCCCGAAAACTATCTAATACTTTTTTGAAGTAAGCCATTCTCATGATAAATGGGATAGTCTTCTGGCCATTGTATTTAGAGCAAAAATGAAGTAAAGAGATCCTTTAATAAGAATTCTAGGCAAATAGCCTAGTCTTTCTCTATTCGGAGACTGCTGTGGTGATTTCACCATATGATAAATAAAAGTAGATACTGAAAATAATATCAAATAAAAGAATCGCTTATTTAAAATACGATATACAACTCAAACTACTAGAAGCTCAACATAATATAAAGAGGGAAAGCTAATATATACATAAGACAAAGTAAGCAGTAAATGCTTACTCAGAAGAAAAAGGACAGAGAAAATTACACAAGTTCCAAATCAAGCCATCCCAGATTTAAAGTCCTAATCCAACTGTATTCAGGAACGGTAAAAATACAGGACAATGGTAGAACACTGGAAGAAGACCTCAACCGTCATATAAAGATTATTTCCCTTATATTTTATGAGAATAAGGATTAGTAAAATCCATTCACATTCGAGTAGACACAGACTTTAGAAATTGTATAAAAACCACTGTATTATTAAGTTTAGAAACATTATTCCACTTTTTAAGAATAAAGAGATTATCAAAGTACTTTCTTGTTTTTCCTTTATTCCATAACCCATAGTCATTACAACTGCTTTATTCTTACAAAAATTCACTGTTAATGCGTAGTTTAAATGCACTCGTATCCAACTGTTTCTCTTACAAGTTCAAGCAAAACTAGCTGGCATTAGATACGGAAAAGAGTTTTTAAAACTTATCAAGATGTTGTGCAGACAAAGTAAGTTGACCAAGAAAAAATGTTTAATAGATTATAATGCTGTTGAAATAAAGACAAAGTTATGACACTCTTATTGCTAAGTCTGATTTTTTTTATTAGAATATGAATAATGTTAAAGTCTTGAATTTCTAGTAGAGGGCTAATAGCCAGTATTTTGTTAATATCTCGCATCATATTTTTTTCCTTCTACAATTTAATTAGACGGTGACAAAAATCATTAAAGAAAAGTAATTATAAATCATTTTCAAGCTTGTTCGCTACCTGATAATTTTCTCGATTGCTCTTGTTTTCTATACTCAATTCATTTGCTTCTTTAGTTTGCTGACAAGTCCAATTTGTAGAGCAGAAGCGTCTGAGCAGTCGTTTGAGTCATCGAAAATTGTATTAAAAAAAACTGCTATATATTCATCGACTGTAAGTCTTTTATTGATATAAAAAGCTGCGTAATACTTTACCAACAGGGTAATAGAACAGTGATCTAAAATCTAGCTGTATGTGAATGTTTTACTTTATAATGTATAAAGCAAGAACAATAAACACAGCGCACTAATAAGCTGTTTGATTCTCTCTTCTTTGATGATTTAGATGATATCAAATGCAATACAATCAAAATAAAATAAGTTTAGGGAATTAATTAGATCAAAGACAATACTTTATATATTCGAATTGATAAGTTGCTTGAATTTCTCATACAAATAGTATTCAAACCAATAGTGTACATTTTTTTATGAAGCATAAAGTCTATTGTCAGTGATTATAAATTGGATCAGAGATGGTTGGTAGAAGTTATATTTAAACAAATAATCAAACAGAACAGTTAGTTAACTGTACTTGAGGTTTTGTAACTGGTAAGCAATTAATACGATGTCAGTGACGATTTCAAATGAAAGCTCGTCCAATCTGAATGTTAAAAAGAATAAGTCAAAGTTGAATTGGAGTCAATTTTGGATGTACAAAATTAATCAATCGATCTACACTGTACAAATACAACACATATTATGATCACTAAAATACATGTCATATCCCAAGCTACTGTTTCTTTTATTGATACTATTGGTATTTTCATTATTGCAGGCATATATAAAATGAGAATGAGAAGACCAAATTACAAGAAAAAAACTTTTATAGACCTAATATAAACCGCTTTAAGTTGCATTATTGATTTTAATCCAGTGTTTCTATTTTAATTTGCACCATTTACAAGCTCTGCTGATATGATACTCTTTAAAGGCTGTTTTGTTTCTTATTAAAAAGTGAATTTTATCGTATATTGATTTAGCAAAATGAATTTTTGAACTTTTATTGAGTGAAGAAGAGAAACAAGTCTATCGCATTATTATAGGCTATGCTTTACTATGCTCTATAGAATTAAAAGTAGTAGGCATTGTACTTTTCGTGTCCAAATATCAATCGATTCAAAAAAGAAATGCTTCATTCTTATAAAAGCTTAAAACAAACACCAAAATTGTTTGCAAGCATTACCCCCAAAGCCATATCCTTTAATGGTCTTATCCTTATTTAATTGCCTTACAAACGATGGTTTCACAAGTGTGTGATACACATTTTGTTCTTCATATAAATATTCAACAGCAAATTCTTTTCCACTTTTTGTTTAACAGATAGCAAAAACTAAAGCCTATATAAATACATCAGTTGAAAATACGAAAATACAGCTTATTGTTTCTACTTTTTTTGGAATGTGCTTTTCGCAAGCTGTCACTTGCAATGAGGACAATGATAAAGTCTACATTTTACTATACAAGGCTTGTTCAGCGTAAGATTTACTCTCTTAACAAGTCTTTAAATTTTAGATTTTGTGTATACACACTCAAGATTTTCTCGAACTAGAAAATATAGCATAAAAGTTATATGTTCTGTTACTACGCTGGATAATGCACTCAAAGAATATAACGCACGTTGAAGTATTGATACTTTTTTAAAGCAAAAAGAGGTCTTTATACTCGCAGTAACAGGTACTATGCAACAACAGGAAATAGGAAGATCGTTTCTTGGAGCAGTAGTCGAGGAAAAGTTTCATTTAAATTGCTTCAGTCTTTGCATTACTCCATGTATTCCTTTAAAACCTTAAAGTATAAAAAGCAAAGTTCATCCGGATATATTACCAAATAATATTCAAGAAAGTGCGAAGGATGGTTAATTTATCTTTGAAGCAGCCATTTGGTCCTTCAGATTTTTATGAAATGAATCAAGGTAGTGGCTTTTTGTTTTAACGTAACATGTTACTCGTATTTACATTACGATAAATATCCGTTTCTGTTTTAGACTTTAAAAATCCAAACAATAACGAAGACCTTCATTTTGAAAACGAAAATGATGAGCAGCGCTTGCATGCTTATGACGATGAACTAACATCAGTTGAATCTACTGAACAAGAAAACTCCGTATTAGAAGACTAGCCGACCTACTCGCTACGCTCGCTTACGGCCGTCGTCGCCTGCGGTTTCGATCCTGCCATTTCCCCCCCACACACACACACACTACACACCTCTCAACGGCAGGTTTTAGTCTAAAAAGTGATTATATTTGCTGTTTATAAAAGTAATTTGGGATAAATGGTATTATCTGTAAAGCTATCTGTGCATGATGTTTGTTGATTCTGTGATTTAGGTTCAAGTAAGACGTGTATTCCTTGTAGGTTGGTAGATCTAGAGAAAGCGACATATAATTGTCCGTGTGTAAAAAGAGGTGATCTAAGATTGATTCTTACATTTGTTGGGGACTGGCCTTGTGACTTATTTATAGTCATAGCAAAGCTTAGCTTAATAGGAAATTGTTTTCTTGACAGAATAAACGGATAATCATCTTCACAAGTAGTAAGAGTTATTCTAGGAATAAACTCGATTTGCTGATCGCCATCATTTTGATCATTCATAACTATAACTTCAAGCACATATTGGCCAATGTTTTTGATGATAAGTCTTGTACCATTGCACAGGTCTTTTTGAGGATTCAAATATCTAAGTAGCATTACAATACAGCCTACTTTTAAGGTCAACTTAACAGGAGAAAAGTTGCCTGGATTCAGCGTTTGCAAGTACTCATTTGAAACTCGATAGACTTCGTTGTTGCTGTTTTCCTCGTCAGAATAATCAGCTTTATCTGCAGAGATCAAGGTGACAGGTTCTCCAGGCATCAAGTTGAGCACTTCTTCATTAATTGAATCTACTACGCTATTCTTAAAAGTGAGAATGGCTGATTTGTAAAGAAGGCTTGGATTGTTGAGTGCTTGTATAAGGTTCTCAGAGGAATACACCTTGGCAATTAGATCAGTTAAAGCATGCATTTTGATATGTATTGAGGGAGAGGTATTCTTGTATTTTGCATTCTAGTATTGTAGGTCATCAAGTAAAGCCATTTTTTAAAATGGACATCATTTGGTGAAGTGCCTACTACACGCATATTCATATGAAGGTGAAGAATATAAGTTTGACGCCAAATGTATGAATGCTTGATAGAAGCTTCTGCAATAGAAGTTCTAGTTCCATTCTTGATAACAGGAGGAATTTGAGCAAAATCGCCACCCAAAACAACAGGGATACCACCAAAAAGCGACTGATTACTGCAGACATCTCTTAGAGTACGATCGACAGCTTCAAAGCATGTCTTATTTTGCATAGGAACTTCGTCCTAAATGATTAGAGATGTTTGGCGAAGTAATTCACCCAATTTATCATTCTTTTGAATATTGCATGTCGATGACTTATTCAGCTTGAGAGGAATTTTGAATCTAAAATGAGAGGTACATCCTCCAGTTAAAAGCAAAGAAGCGATACCTGACGAAGCGACACACAAAACAATTTTCTTTTGACCTCTAAAGTAGTTGCATAAAGTATTGTATACAAAAGTCTTTGTTGAGGACACTCACATAATAAAGCAAAATCATACTTGAAGTAGTGAAGACAAGGATCTCATTATAGACCTGCTCGCACTGAAAGATAGAAATAGCTAAATAAATGGAGATTCCAATTATTGTCACTCTCACACAATAACTCTATCAAAACCATGCTCATAGCACTTAAATCGTATTGCTCCTATATTACAATTATTTTATTTTCTTATTTAAGCTTAGTCAGGATCATAAATCGTCAGGTACAGAGAAGTCCTGTCAAAAGAAATTTCTTTTCGATTAAATTACCAGTCCTTCAGCAAGATTAACTGTCCGCTTCATTTAAGTATAAATAGGGATCAAGTTCATTAGATTATTAGTCCCTTCTTCTATTTTTCATAAATAAAAGTCTATACAAATTCTCACAGAATTTATCCCTTGTTCTTATCGATAATACATTCATATAACAACTACCTTTCCAACAGTCTTATTGGTACCAGCTGGCCCATGCAAAAAGAAGCACATGTTGTTGTCAGAATCAGAAGAGTCGGAGTCAGTTGCTAAATCAAAAGACTGGAATTTGTGAACTATAAAATCGAAAGCCTGTTTTTGATCTGCATTAAAGATTTCATATTTGGATCTGTAGGCTAATTCTTCATCTTGATGGTTGTACAACAACCGCTCATCGATCAGAGGATTACCCGTGTTACTGCCTTCTACATTGATTTGACCAAACTCGGTTGCCCTGTTATACTTGTTATAAGGCAGATCAAAATCGCTAAGAAATTTGCTAAAATTTTTAAGCTTTTCTTCAATTAGATGAAGGCCGTAGTCCATTGAGGTTTGCTCGTTGTAAAAGGCTGATATGTCTGTTGACATGTGTAACAGAGCATGTTTAGGAAGCGTCTGTTCCAACTTGTGCTTTAAATCATCGCATATGAAATAGCAAAATCCAAGCCAAAGTGACATGGGATCAATGAGCTGTCCAAATACTAAAGCAGTGACAAATAAGTTGCGGAGGGTATGACCAGAGGAAAAGAGATAAATTTCTTGAAAGCATTTCGTCCATTCTTGGTCATCCTCAATTAAATGCAATTGAACACATGCTTGCTTAAAGGTTGCACATTGAACTCCATTGACATTCTTTAGTTCATCAAATGGTTTAAAGCCTGCAACATTGATTAAGCGAAGTCTTAGGTAAAAACGCTCGCCACATGTAGGACTACAAAAAGGAATTCTTCCAATTGCAAAACCTCTCTTGCGTGGAACCCAGCTCTTTGAGTCTTGTTTCCAAACAAAATGGTTTGGGAAATCTTGATAGAGATGCTTTTGACTCGTCGGATTGCTTTGATAGTATTTGAAATAAGCAATCAACATCGACACAACGGGAAATTTTGGCTGGGATTTTAATTTTTTGAAATGGGGAAAACTTAAGAAAACTTAAGAAAATTTAAGAAAAACTTCTTAAGTTTACCCACACTTTTTTCATTCGTGTAGAAAACTTAAGGACTTTTTTCCTAAAAATTAAGAAAACTTAAGAAAAACTAAGAAATCTTCATTTGCCTTCCTTCTCTTTCCTTCGCTCCACAACACTCTACAGCACTCTACAACACTCTACAACACTCTACAGCACTCTACAACACTCTACAACACTCCTCATCACTCTCCATCATACAATAAAATAGGTCAAACTGAGGCTTTTTTTTGTTTTTCTTTTTTTAGGCCAATCAAAATGCATTATATTTAATTGATTACATTTGTTTAGGGTTGTTTATTGCATTGCAATACATTATAGAATAGGCAGCATCGTTTATTTAAATAGAATATATATTCAAGCTTTAAGCAAAAGACTACAATAGGCAGTACTTAACTTTGTTATCATCATCTTGTCTTGAAATAACCTATAATAACTTCATCGTGCGATACTAAAGCTTGGAAAATAGAACCTCACCTCTTGACAATATAACTACCGTACCTTATCTTCTGAATGTTCTTATTCTTTTGCCAGCATTAGGCTTCTAGTAATAATACATTAGTTATCAATCTAGTATGTGTGTGTATGTTGTTGCTGCATAATCCATTTCCTACCTTTTTGTTGAAGAGCATCCTCTCTTTCTTTAGATAGGAGTTGTCAATAGTTCTATCTACTACATATAGAAGAAGTCAAGTTAGTACAATCAATAATTCAAAAAATAAGAAATAAGATATACCTTCAGCACGGTATTGCATATGGCTCTCAACAAAAGGGTGCTCTATGCTTGGATCCAATGCGAGAAGTGACAAATTTGAATATACATCCCTGCGAGTAGAGCATTAGTAATTTGAAATAGCAAAAGTAAAACGCCTATAACTTACATTCCATAACAAGCCATATCAATATGTTCTTCATGTTCTTTGTCAGATTTACACAAGGGCAAGACAAGGTACTGCTCTCCCAAGGGGCTCAAGTTGTCCAAGAGTAGACTGTTGAGTGCGACATCAGACGTCGCGTTATTTTCAGTAAGCAAAGCAAAAGTGGACACGTTGTTTACTAGATTTCAAACTACTATTTTTCAATAAAGTCATCTCTTCCCTTAAGGAACTGCCATCTTGTTCTAACTTGTTAACTGTGTTAGCAAGTTCATCCAGATTTTAAGAAACACCTTGAGACTCAATCACAAGGACTCTTTGGAGCATGAGTTGCTGTTTAAAGTATTATTGATAAAAGGGTTATTCGTGTAAAAGCGTGTGAATTGCGTAGGAATTGGTGAAAAATAATTAAAACGAGAAAAAAAAAGACAACTAGATATTTAATATGATTGGCTGGAATTTAGGATTACAGCTACAGACACGACAATCAAAGTCACAAAAAATTTTGGAAAATATATTTTGAGGAAAACTTAAGAAAACTTAAGAACATGAAGAAAATTTAAGAAAACCTCTGACTTTTTTAAGAAAATTTAAGAAATCGGAGAAAAATTTCCCGTAGTGCGAACTGCTATTTGCCAAAATGTCTTGAATTTGAGGTGCATATGCATCCTCAGCAAAGTACACAGGCTGTTCATTAGGAAGATGAAGGGCCAAAGTTGTAACAGTGGGATCTTCTTCATGAACTTTGTATTTGAAAATACGTCCGAATGCTTCAGTTGGGCCTATGTATCTTCCTTGGAGATGCTTTTCAATTTCGTCTCTCATGTCACTCAGTCTTAATGTAGTGCGATCAGAGCCCTTGTAGACATATTTATTGATGTACTTGATGGTAGAAACACCTTGACAGCATTCAACATTTATGTGAGCCTTATATTTCTTTGAGAGATATGGATTATAAGGCACGATCCATCTATTGTCGATATTCAAACGGTCACAACGGTATCTTAGAGGAATAGGGATGGTGTATGGATATTGGACAATTGTCGATCGCTTGTAGGTTGCATATTCGTTTTCGCTCAAAACAGTTTCTTCCGAAAAAGCTTTTGGAAAACGTTTTGTACAGTCAGAACGAAAAAAAAAGATAATTTTTTTAGACTCCGCAAAAGAAGGGTAAATGTATGACACGTCTTACATTCCCATCATTCTACCTCTCTTTCTTAATAAAATTCTTTAAAACTCACAATATGCCTCAATTATCCACTGAACTCAAAGCTATCATCGTTGATCGTTGGCAAAGAAACCAACCACAGATCGAAATTGCCCAAGAACTTGGAATTAACCCAGTCACTGTTAACAGGACCATCAAGAGATTTCAAGCTAGAGGTACCGTTGAAAGAGCTGGGGGCTCTGAAAGACCCAAATCTCTTGACGAACGAAGCAAGAGAGTTCTGAAGAGAGCCATCCAAAAGGACAGATCTGTTACGCTTGCTTTTTGCAGCAAGAGCTGCCAGTAAGGGTGCACACCCAAACCATTGCAAAGGAGTTGCATGGTTTGGGTTACAACAAGAGAGTTGCGGCTAAGAAGCCTTTTCTAAAGGAAGCCCATATGGAGAAGAGGCTTCAATTTGCCAAAGCTCACCGAAACTGGACAATAGAGCAATGGAAGCAAGTCGTCTGGACAGATGAGTCCAGCGTGGAAATCGGCAAGGATATCTTGCAAAAAAAAGTCTGGAGACTGCTCGAGGAGAAGTACAAGAAGGACTGCTTGAAACCTTCCTTCAAGAGTGGAAGGACCAGCGTTATGGTTTGGGGGGCTATTTGTGGCCACAACAAGTCCGAGTTGGTGTTCTTGCCCAAAGACAAAAGAACAAGCAGGGATTTTGTAGACCTGATCTACAAGCCTGTTCTTCTGGACTTTCTCCGGAGCAATCCTGGATCCGTCTTGATGGAAGACAATGCCAGCATCCACACTGCCCAGGCAGCCAAGGAGTGGAGGGATCTTAATGGGGCTGAGAAAATAGAGTGGCCTGCTCAATCCCCTGATCTCAACCCCATTGAGAACGTCTGGAGTGAAATGAAGCGACGCTTCCATCAAGACTGGTCCAGGTTTAAAGGCCAGAAAAGCAATGAGGAGATGCTGGTGAATGCTTGGAACAGTATCACTGTCGAATACCTCGATAAAACTGTTTCAAGCATGCCATCACGCATGAAAAAAGTGATTGCTTCCAAAGGAGGCTCAATTGACTCCTAGGCAAGCAATCCAAAAATAAAACACATCTTTTGCCCCAATTTTTTTTATAATTTTATTAATTAGACATTTGAAAGTGTATGATCCGAAAAAAGAAAGCTCGGTTAACTAAGAAGTATTGACTGAACAACAAGTAAAATGGTCCTCATCCCTCATGATGACCTTGTCGGAATTTAAAAAATTATCTTTTTTTTCGTTCTGACTGTACACTTAAGCCGACCATTGCTATCTTTGGCCATACACGGGGACTTTGGGTTGAGATCACCGCAAGGACCATGAACCATGTTTTTAGTGATAATTTTATAAAGTTCAGGATCAGATTCCTTGCATGGTAACTCAGCCGAAATGATTTTGTCAATCTTTTCTAAAATTTCAATATTTTGTGTGGGATCCAAGAACAAAAGTAAGTGTAGATGTGGAAGTCCACGTTTTTGGTACTCAATAGTTCTGACTAAGCCCCTGTATGATCCAAAAACTTGTTTTGTCTTCAAGTCTTTCAACAATGCTTTTACTTTCATGTCAAACACTCTTGTAACTAAGTCAGGTCGATCTGAGGCATTTTGTCCAGGCAATAATTCTCTTTGAATTTCAATCCATCTTGGATTGGCTGTAAAGGTGATGAACAGAGAAGGTTTGCCAAAATATCTTACAATGGTCATGGAATCTTGATAAAGCTTAGCCATGAAAAGGGGGCCACCAGTGTAGCTACTTGGGAGGATAAACTCTCTACCCAAAGAAGCAGCATCAACGTCGTCGTTAATGAGAGCATCTTGTAAGCCATTGTAGAGATCAGCTCTTGTATTGGATTGATGGTTTCTAATCCAATCAAGTTTATTTTGGTCACAAATGGCCCAGGCGTCTACCAAGTATTGTTGAAACAATCTTTTGCCTAAGAAGAGAATTGGATACTCGCTTGCTCTTTGATGCAGTCTGTAGCGATAATAGGCTCTTTGAGTTAAGCGGGCTGATCCATCATTCAATCTCAAGCCCAAATGCCAACCCAAATCACCAGCAGGAAACAGAAGCGTATAATGCAATGGCATGTACAGAGTATGGTTCTGTGAGATGTTTGTGTAGTAGTATTCATCTTCACTATCACGAAGATAGATACGGATGTCTCTGAAGCCTTTGGCGTTATGCTCATTGGGGATAATACCAGCAACTTCATCAGAAGTAGGAAGGTTTTCAGTGCGACGATCTGATCCAGCTACTAACTCAATCCTCATTGATGGGTAAATTTGGACAAAAGGAGTTTCATTTTCAATGTTTTCAGTGTTCATGAGAATCTCATGTGCAGTGTTATACAATGTGACAAAAGGATTTTGTTCATGAAGCATCAAAGTTAAGTTACTTATAATGTCCCTATCCAAATCATTGTTATTTGTGGATCTGACTGAAGCTGCATACTGAGGATCAAAGATATACAATTGAGCATATCTAGCATTCGTATCTTCCTCAGACAAAAGAGGACCTTGCATATGATACATCTGACCATGAATCTGAAAAGGCATATTGCTAAGGTTACTATTGCTAACTTCGCATCTTAAAGACGTAAAAGCAAAAGCTGCATTGTATCTTCTAATATTATCTCTAAAGAGACGACCTCTTGTACTCATTTCTTCAAGTAAAGTCTTTGAGAATTCAGGAGGCGACTGAAGGGTTTCTTGTTTTACAGCTCCCGCCTTACAACAGCTCATCCAAAATTTGTTTTGGGAAGTGCATTGTGTGGGTAACTCAGCTTCCCAGTGCTTAGCGCCGCAGTCAGCACAAACTTTGTCCATAGATTCAAGATCGAAAGGCTGAAGGCGATCTATTTCCGTGATGTATGCAGCGGGATATTGAGTACGTCTACCTCTACGTCTAATGGACTGTTCGTTTTGTTTCCTGTTGGCATATCTGGCGTTTTGTTGCGTCTAGTAAAAAAAACAAAGAAAGAATTTAAAATATGCTAAAATGGAATAACGAGAGTATCTGCTTACTCGACACAAATTGTAGGTAGCAAATCTTGGATGTAAATGTTCTCTTCGACAGGTGGAGCAGATGCGAGAAACTTCAGTAGGCTGATTGTTCATTGTTATTGTATAAACAGTTTTAGTAAAAGAGAGAAAAAAAAACACTAATTAATTTTCAAAATATAAGCTCATTCATTAAAAATTAAATCAACAATGATTCGCATGAAGGGGAGGGACGACCCTCCCCCTTGAACCCCCTCCCAGCCTGGTTCAGGCTTAATCTATGCGTTGTATACAGCCTACATTTTACCCTATCTGAGTTATAATATAGACCTAAACGTGCTCACGGCTCTACAGTTATAACTGGCTATAGCTTAATTGACATCTAAACTCAGTCTAAAATAAAAGATCGGATCACACTTCATTTGTATCAAGTACACTTGGATTGAAGCACAAATAGTGAATTATGGTTTATACACAAGAGGTACTCACTCTTTATCCATCACACCAAAAATAAGCTATTATCCATGTCACTCAGTTAAATTAAGGATTGTTACTCAGTCATCGTAAAAAGTATAAATACTAGGCACATATTTGAAATAAACGCGGATCAGATTCATATCTATCTTTTTTGGCCGTTCTGGTTCTAATCAACTTTACTCGTCTTTAAACTTTTATTATATTTTGTGCCTGTTATATTCTTGGAATATAACACTATGTAATGTAATCATTGCTCATCCGCGTCGAGGAACTAAATTCTCATATCACGCGACCTGAAAATAATTAATTCGAAATTTTAGTACATATATGACGAGCATATTACAAACCGAACCTACGTTCGGTAACAAAGTTAGCACCTTCGCTACGCTATGGTCAATTGTTCATAAGGCGAAGATCACGTGACTGCAAATTAATTTTTCTCAAATTTCAGTAATAGATGTTTTGATAACCAGAGAGATTTTCCGCAAAATGAGGATATGTCCGACACTGAAGCTGCTATTTCTACCAGAAGCTCGCCTAGGTTACAAGAGTTAAATAGTGTCTCTAGAAGTGGTCAGTACATTGGCTCTGACAACGAATCACTAGCAGAAGAGCTTCAGTTTCTTTATGAGCCTGAAGCTCAAGAGATTGAGGACAATAGCAATTCGAGTATAGTAACAGATCGAATCAGTATAGCTAGTGCTTTGAAAGGAATTTCGATTCAAGGTGACTGTTCGTCTGTTAGCGCATCATATATGCCAGATACCCAAAAAAGTTTTGGTGAAGGGCCTAGTTTTTCACACCTTAGAAGTGTCTCTCCAATGCTTCAGTCAAAAGGAAATCCTCAACAAACCTTGGATAGACATATCACTGACTCTCGTAGAGAAATCAAAATTCCTTCTTAATTTAAATCATTAACATTAATGAATGAAAATACTTTTGCAAATAATAGCCTTCCCAGTAAGTCTTTGTAAGAAAAAAGTTAGGTGCCGATACTAACTAGTATCCATTTCTTTCATTTATGCTAAAATAACACTGATAAGATGAAGAAGCTTCGAGTAGCTCGTTTCTCAGCAGAGCTTCTTTAAAGATGGATCATCAAGCATTATAGATTTAGAAGATGAAAGGGAAAATGTAAATTTAAGCTTTTTTTGTATAACTTCGTCTAGACTAATCTTTGATATTTGATTGGTTTATCTTTGTAGGACAAACATTATGCCAGTCTAGAATGATTTCATAAGCAAGTGCTATGAATCTAAACTAAAGAATATGATAAGCAATAAGTCTTGCTAAAGAAAGTAAAATGTCAATATGTCATTAAAGGTGACACAAACTAGTCTATGACATTGTTCTCTTGAATATCCAGATTTAGTGAAGAGTAAAGACTAAAGGAAGTCAAAGACGTAATAGCAATAGTAGATAGCAACTGGTATGAATACTTTCATTTATTTTGTTCTTAATAAAAGCATACGTAAGACAGTCTCAAACTATTTACTATACTTGTCCCCTCTATTTCTATATATTTCAATTTACCTAAATTTCACATTACAAACCAATCTTCGAAGCGACAATCATAGATTACTTAAATCGAGTACCAAGGACCTTGATCCTAACAGTGATAAAATCTTTACACGAACTCATGTTGGTAAGCTAAATGAAATTAGCTAAATATCAACAATTGCTGACTTGGATGTGACTAGGAATCGCAGTCGGGTCGAGTCAACTCGACTTTGTTTTTTACGCATTTAACCGACTCGTAACTGACTCGACCTACAGTCGTTCCACTGCCAATTCGCAGATTCAATGAAAAAAAGTGCGGATTTTTAAAAAATCAATCTGCCAGGTTTTTGAACTTTTTTCAACGTAATTTATTTGTTAAGTCAAGATGAGTTAAACAAGATTAAGAGAGGGTTTATTCAGTGTAGAATGAGATTGTCAATATAAATTGAGCTTGGTGACACAAAGTAGGATTGTGTCTTAAATAAATGTCTTAATTTAATGATGCATCTAGCCTACGATACATCATCACCCTGGACCACCTTAAAAACCGTTTAGTTAAGATTTGAATAACATTTAGATGGACCTTGACTGAGTGTTGGATTCTTGAAGTCAGATAAATCGCTCTTGAATAATGTGTGAATGCTTATGCGAATTAGATAGTTGTTAAATTGTATGCTTTGTTCTTTGCATGTATGTACGTTGGAATTGCCCATTAAAAAAACCATTTCATTAAAAACCTTTCGTGAGGAAAAAAGATGAAGCTGGGTAAAAAAGGTTCTCCGTACTGATTGCGCTTAATTCACAGATGTCTAGTTTGATCTGGATTTCTTGTTGACGTCCGATTCTTTGAAAGGAGTCTTGCGCTTGCGTGATCCTTTGATTCTTTTGACTTGACCAGACTTGGTAGGCATGTTAGCGTTACGTCGTTTCCAGTATTCTTTAATAGTTTCTGGACTGTCAAAGTCTTCGGGCTTTTGCCATGGTTGCTCGTCCGGATATCCTACCCAAGTAGTTAAATACTCGATACCATTTGGTTCTACTTCCCTGTGATTGATCACGGCTTGAACTTCATAAATGTCTTTGTTTTCATCAGACTTGTTCGTTTCATTTGCGATTAATTTAATTTGCGAAGTAGGGATGTTTCTGGATAGAATGAAGCCTGTGCGATCGGTCAAGATGTAGCTTCCATTGGTTGTATAACCATGTACATAAAATGGACCTTCATACTTGGCATCTGTTTTCCGACGCTTGTTTTCTATGTTTTTGATCATAACTTTAGCACCTATGGGAAATGGATCTTTGAGTATCCGATGCTTTCTTTCAAAGTGCTCATTATCTTTTTCTTGAGTCTTAATGATCTGATTCCTAATTTCAGGAATGGTATAGTTATTGAATCTTTCGATTTCTTTCTTTAACTTATCTGTGTCTATCATATCGTCAGAGATATTCATTTTCGATAGAGCTTTTGTATAATCTTTGAGATCATTTGCTTGGCGATTGAACATCACTTGGAATGGAGTATGATTGTGTAGTCTTGATATATGTTGGTTCATCAGATACATGGTACCTTCGACATACAAATCCCATGATTCTTCATATCCTTCCAGCATTTTGAGGATGATAGATTTAGCAGTCTTTACATGAGTTTCCAAGTTGCCAGCTGGAGTGTAAGGTAATGAGAGAGCAGATTCAATGCCCATATGTTGACGTAGACTTTTGATCAATTCGTTATAGAATTCTAGTCCTCTATCATGTTGAAGTACTTTAGGATATCCCATAATGGAAAATATCTGTATCAACTCCTTGGCAACATCTAGGGCTGTTTTGGATTTGATTGCTCTGAGAATCACAAACTTACTAAAGATGTCAACCCACACTAATAGGTAGTTATTACCTCTAGGAGTTGTAACATCGAATGTGCCTTGATCAATAGCGACTTTGTCCCACGTATTGTTGGGCGCATCACTCTTTGGAGGGTGGAAAACATGTTTTGCTAGATTGAATCGAGCGCACTTTGTACAATTCTTGATGTATTTTGTTACATCTTCGCGCAAGTGTTTCCAGTTCATGCCATGTTCTTGTTTTATCATTCGTTCGACACTGTTGATTCCATAGTGTCCAGCAAGATGACATTGCGAAATGATATTTTGTTTTTCCTCTTCATTTTGAGGTTGCGTGTATTTGTCTATACGACTAGCAGCAATGATTTGGTCATTAACGTTATTCCATTTTGTCACTTCCATTTGTGAGGTAATTTTATCCATTGTGTTACTGTTTTCAGAATTCGTTTCTGAGGTTACGTGAGGCGAATTGTCACGGTTTTCTTTTGCTGTTTTGGAGGTTGCTTTCGTCTCAACTTGCGTATCAATTACTTGCTCACCCCTCTCCAGCGTTTGATCAGCGTCGTCTGGATAAAGCAAACGCGATAAGTGATCAGCCAAGATGTTGCGTACTCCGGCACAGAAGGTGATGTCAAAGTCAAACTCGTAGATCATCTCGTAGTAATTTTCAATGATTCGATTGATTTTTGGTTGAGAGTGCAGATACAGTATACCTTTGTTATCGGTATAGTAATGAAAGCGTTGACCAGACAACCACTGTTTCCACTTGGTAGTGCAATAGAGAAACACTAGGATCTCACGTCGAGAGGATCCATAGTTGCGCTCTGCTTTTGATAAAGTGCGTGCAACAAAGCCGATATAACGAATATAGTTATCGATTACCTGATACAAACAACCACCAATACCGTAAGCACTAGCATCCGTCACGAGATGCAAAGGATATTTGAGGTTAGGACAACTGAGTACAGAAGTATCAGCAAGTACGAGCTGCAATGTACGCATAGCTTTGGAATGCTCTGCAGTCCATACTTCCTTGATATTGGGATGATTTTTGAGTTTGTTCAGAGGAGCCATCAAGGTGGAAATGCGAGGTACATGCTCACGAAAGTAATTGATCACACCAAGTCGATGACCTAACTCTTTCGAGTTTTGGACCGTTTCAGGCCAAGATAATACGTTGGTAACCTTGCGCATATCCAGAGTAAGTGCATCATGAGAAAGTCGAAATCCTAGAACAAAGATTGATTTCTGCATGAGATTGAGTTTTTCATGATTGATGCGAAGATTGGATCGAGTGAGTCGAGATAAGACTGTTTGTAGACAACGAACATGGTTGTCGATACTATCATCGGTAGCAACGTAGATGTCGTCAATGTAATGAACACAATAATCCAAGTCAGCAAAGAGACTGGTGATGCTTCGTTGTACCACTGAGGATACGTTGAGCAATCCAAATGGAGCTCGTTTGAATTGATATTGCAGGCCGCTAGGAGCCGTGAATGAAGTAACAGGTCTATCACATCGACGGATGCGAAAACTGTGAAAGCATGCACTAAGATCGATGGTAGTGAAGAGCGAGAATTTGCTCAATTTACGATGCAAAGTGCTGATCAAGGGTAATGGAAATTTATCCATTTGTGCGGGATCAAGGCTTTGATTTACAAGACGACAATCAAGTACAGTACGTACCTTTTTTGGATCTAATTCACCTGTTACAGGGGATCGCTTTAACACAGTGAGTAAACTGGAATTGAAAGGATTGTTTGGAGGTGCGCGTTCAATGACATTGCCCGAAATCCATTCTTGTACTTGTTTTTCAACAGCTTCTAAATGACATTCTTTGATTGCATATTGTCTACGATAAGCTGATGTAATACCTTTTTTCAGAGGAAGGCGTATTTCACTTCCTGGTATGTTACAGTAGTTTGCAACAGGGATATTTCTGTTGGCTTGTATAAATGGTTCGATTTGATCCATCATTTGCTTACGCTCGGTCTGTGTACCAAAAGGATCATTGTTGGGTGTAGATGGGTTTGGATCAATAGGAGGTAGAACAGGATCAACCTTGTTTTCCCAATCCATGGCGATATTGGAGACTTCAATACCCAAA
Source organism: Blakeslea trispora (assembly GCA_025331445.1). NCBI lineage: Eukaryota > Fungi > Mucoromycota > Mucoromycetes > Mucorales > Choanephoraceae > Blakeslea > Blakeslea trispora. Next base: position 27,626 of record JAIWNE010000089.1, on the reverse strand, counting down.
AGATATATCAAATCCATGCCAATGCACACATGTATGTTATTAAACAGATTAAATACTTCAAGCCGTGAATGAATTGTTTTGGAATTGTATATGACCTCTAATTTGTCTGACGTATATCCTAGACGTTTAACCGTGTTGCTATTGATAAGTTTAATATTTCCTCTACTTTTATTTATTTCTAGATTCAAGTGTTTTGCCAGAGAAGGAGAGATAGAAGAAAAAGAGCAGCCTGAATCTAGCAATGTCCAAGTTTTCACATTCTCTATTGACAACGGAAGATATATAAACTTATCAGCTAACAGGTCTTTTGGCGATTGTGCAAAGTAGTCATCTGTGGTGACAGTGTACTTACAGTCAGCTTTGCCTTTGCCCTTGGGGTCAAAGTCAGCGGCAGCGAATTGAAGATTGTGGTCTTCATTATCAGAGGAGCCTTCATCCATGAAGACATCCTCTTCATCATCCGATTGAGGAGGTCTTGGCACAGGGTCTTTGTTGTTGGAGGTCTTGGAGGGTTTACCTTTACTCATGCCTTTGCAGACATGGCCATGCTTCCATGGGCCTTTGCAGGTGAAACATGTACGTTTCTTACCTTTGGATTTGAGCTGCTGGAAATGCAGCTTTCGTTCAGCTCTCTTTTGTTTTACTCGGCAATCAGCGGTATCATGCTCGTGAGAGTTATGATAGCTGCAATAAGGACTAGGCTTATGGCGAGAGGAGAAGGCTTCAGAGCGGAATTTGCTCGGACGAGAGGAAGAGTAAGGTGTGGAAGCAGGAGCTTTCTTGGAATGCACAATTTTATGAGAAGTGTGCGACTTCTTTTTCACATCAAGGTCATTGAGGATGTCATAAGCATCCAGCAAAGCTTGGATGGTAAACTTCAATGAGTGAGCATTGGGATCCTTGGTGATCTTTACAGTTCTTAATACCTCTATATGATATTCACAAGGAACTGGTTGCATGATGCAATGCTTCAACATACTTTCTTCAGTGATCATCGCTTCATGAGCAATCTCACGGAATCTAGCCACGTATTGTGACATTGTCTCGTATCTACGAAACTCAAGACGATAAAGTCTGTCCGTGGCTAATTGTTGCAATCTTTCAGGACTAGTCCCAAACTTGATTGCTATAGCATTTTTGATTGCACTCCAGGATGTATTGGGATGAGACAGTGAATAGTCTTTAACCCACTCGATAAGATTATCGGGGGCCGAAACGAGAAGAAGTCTTTGCCAATTGGCCTCCACAGACAAAGAGTGGGAATTCAATACATTTTCAAATGCATTAAAACACTTTTTAGGTGTTTTGTAAGACTGACGACTGGTATCAGTGATGAAGCCAGTCCACTGAAAGTATGGGAGATTTAAGGGAACTAAACTCATTGTTTGATGAACGACAGGGTTCACAGGAACATTGCTTCCAGTAGAGGGAGTCAATGAAGACATTGTAGATTCATTATCCCCAAAAAGATCCTTAAAATCTTCAAAGGCTTGAAGATAACGTTGTTTAACGAAATCCTTTTCAGCTCTTAAGCGATCAATGTCTGAGCTTTTCTTAGCGTTAGCTAAAACGAAAGAAAGCTTTGTCAACTTCTTTTTAAATCAGAGATAGTCTCTCTGAAAGACTTCTCAGTTATCAGATCATCGTCTCCGAGATCTTCCAACAATTCATCCTCGACAGACGGAGGGGAAGTTCTTCCTGCGACATCGTGAGATGACAGGGCATTGCCAGTATATGTGTCAATATCCATGGACTCGCTGGGCTTTTCTTGTCCATAAGGATTACCACTGTTTCTGATGTTCGTGGCAGCGATAGGATTGCGACGAGGAGAAGCAGGAGGCAAAGGAGGAAACTCATCAAGAGAGTAGTCGATGTTGTTGGCGACAGGGGCACGATGACTACTAGGGTCGTTGTTGACGCGATGAACATCATTAGCCTTCTTGGTGTTGTTGTTGTTGTTGTTGTTGTTGTTAGACATTTTCTTGATACTGTATAAACTTTTTGCGTGTTTAAAAAAAATAATTTATCTGTTAAGTCAAGATGAGTTAAACAAGATTAAGAGAGGGTTTTATTCAGTGTAGAATGAGATTGTCAATATAAATTGAGCTTGGTGACACAAAGTAGGATTGTGTCTTAAATAAATGTCTTAATTTAATGATGCATCTAGCTTACGATACATCACAACGAAAATTTGAAAACCAATTCGCGGATAAAAAAACGCATTTCACTAAGAGATTTCATTAAAAAAAGAAAAGAGACGCTTACATGGGCTTGTAATTGATTCAGTTATTATACTGGTTCTTAAAGTGCTTGATTATATAAAAAACGAAAGGCAAGATCAATGAAACATGCTATTTTATCCGCGAATTGGTTTTCAAATTTTCGTTGAAAAGAGTTCAAAAACCTGGCAGATTGATATTTTTAAAAATCCGCACTTTTTTTCATTAAATCTGCGAATTGGCAGTGGAACGACTGTAACCGAATGACCCGTCGGGTTCGTGTAACTCGGGTCAACTTCAAATAAGGAAGTGTTCACTTAGGATCTTTTTCAAGTTTGACATGAGCATGTTAAGTAAATTTTTAATTATGTTGTAAATTTATTAAGTAAGTTTAAAATAAAAAAAATGCAAAAGAAAATTAAGAATCAAATAATTATAAAAAAAAGGAATAACAAATGTGAATATAGTATATAGATAAAACAATTGTGTATGCATTTAAACAAAGTATAGAAGCAGCTTATGTGGTTTGCAAAATAGAAAAAAATAACTAGATCTTGCGCAGGTGTTGTATATCTTGAGACCAGTAACTTGACAGGACTAATGTCTTAGTTGCTTTTGCTTCAAGTCTTGCTCTTGCAATAGTAGTGATGCGCTTCGCTGGGGAAAAAAGACGCTCACAAGGCGTTGATGTAGCTGGTATAGGGAGATACTTTTTTGCCATTGCTGAAAGAGCAGGATATTTTCCACCTTCAATTTTCAGCAACGAATAGGTCTTCCTGATCTGCAAAAGGTTTGAATCGAGATTGTCTGAATTTAAATTTTTCCCCATACCTCTATTTAATCTACCAAGTTGTCTGTTTAACATCCAAGAGTCTAGGCTGACACATATGATGCAGCAGTGAGAATATTTGAATCATGGGCATCTGCTCAATTTGTTCTTACATAATTATTATTAGCATTTTCTCTTGATACATTTAACTTTTTTACAAATTGTTTGATAGTAGCTGGGTTTATATTTGAGCATTGATCACTCATCGCTTAAAAAGTAACTTTCCAGATAAGATTACAGTTGCGATGAATCGCATAACCTTTACTCTTCTTCATTAAGAGCCTGAGTTGTTGGATTTTGGGTAGTTCCACGCTTTATGAAGGTAGCATCATCGTATTGTTGATATTGCAAGTGAATAATAAAAGAAAACCAAAATGACCAAAATGATAAACGTAATGTAAGAAAAGGAGTTTTTTTAATCGAAAGTAAAATCAAGCTATATACTACTTCTACAGTAACACTAAAGTAAACCCGAATACTTTTACCCTTTGGGTACCCGACGGGTGACTCGACTCGACTTTAGATTTTTGGCAAACCCGACTTTTTGTAAGTCGAGTCAATTCAAACTCGACCCGTACCCGATAGAATGCGATTCCTACTATTACGCACAGGAATTTTCCTAGTACTCAATTATTTTTTGACTTCTTTTCGCTGCTTTGAATCCAACTCTCTATTTCCTAATTGGTATTTTACTCATTTGACAGCTCCTCTTAATCTCTTATTACACAACAACTTTATTTGAAACCTTCTCTGACTTTCCATACCATAATGAATAGAACTTTTAGACATGTATTAATAATCCATACATGATGACTCATTAACTTGACTGTTTAAATTATTAGTTTGCAAGTCCAATATGACTTCTTTTAGAATAATATATAAACTCTTTAATCTTCTCTTATTAATAAACTCAACTTATATCTCTCTTATTTACTTTACGCTTGGTTGTAGTTTGACATATTCACTACCTAAATCCACATATAGTTGCTAGTTCCATTGATACTTATTACAGATCATTGTACAGTCAGACCTCAATTTTGTCATACGGTGGGTGGAGGCATATTCTATGACAAAATCAAATTATGACAAAATAAAATTATGTGACTGTGCAAATTTTAGCAGTCACATAGTGTTCCTGAATCATAAATTTAAAATTAGTTTACATCTTTGTCATATATAATAAACTTATAACATTTAAATGTCTATGCACAATTCATCAAACACTACACCTCTTGCTCTCGTCAATGATCAGCAAGCACCCGGAAAGATTAAGCGTGCAGCTTTCAATCAAAAACAGCGCTTGGAAATTTGTCTCGAGGCCGCTTATGGACCCAAAAAAACTCAAGAACAGATGTGTCATTGGGCAAAGCGCCAATTGAACATGGATAGCTTGCCTAGCCAAAGCACCATCAGCAAGATTATCAAGAAATCAAAAGAGCTGTCTGAAATTTCAGACAAGGAATTGAGCGCTAGCAGCAGCAAGAAAGCTCACTACCCTGAATTGGAAGAGGAGCTAAGCAAGCTTATTGTTCGAATGAGCAATGAGAATGTTGCGATCAATAAGCACAGTGTGCTTGCATATGCAACTCACCTGGTCAACTCTAGACCAGAGCTCACTGCTGGCAAAGCGAAGCCCCTCTTCTCCAATGGATGGATTAGTAACTTCATGAAACGTCATGATCTTAAATCAAGACAGATGAATGGCGAGGCTGGGTCTGTCCAGATTGATGCTGAGCCTGTTGCTACTCAAGTTGAGAAGTTGAAGAAGGAGATGGAGAAGTACGAGTTGAAGGACATTCTCAACTTTGATGAAACAGGATTGTTTTATCGTGCTTCTCCTACAAGCACCATTGCTGACCACAATGTTTCTGGCATCAAGTTTGACAAGACCAGAATGACAATTGGTCTTCTTTGTAGTGCTGATGGCAGCATCAAGTATGATGCTCTCATCATTGGCAAGCACGAAAAGCCAAGATGCTTCAACCGCAAAATAGGTATGCTTTTTATTCAGTATGACATCTAGAAACACATATTTAATTCTTAATTTTAGCGGCTGAACTTGGCTTTCCCTATTACTGCTTCAATTTGAAGAGTTGGATGACAAAAAGCATCTACAAGTCTTACTTTCGTGCTCTTAACAGGAAGATAATCAGAGAAAATAGAAATATTTTCATCTTGGTTGACAACGCTCCTGTGCACGAAAAGGACATGGAGATGTCAAACATCAAGTTTGGCTTTTTACCAGCAAACACCACGTCGCATTTGCAACCATTGGATGCTGGTATCATAGCCAACTTCAAGCATCAGTACAAGACCATCCAGTATAGACATGCTGCATTCAAGTCCTTGGCTGTTCTCAAGAAAAAGGAGAGAGATTCGGCTTTTGGCTTGGAGCAGGCCGAAAAAGAGGCCAGCACAGCCATGAAGAAGACTTACGAAGTAAATCAACTTCAGGCTATGAAGTGGGTGAGAATCGCTTGGGAAAAGGTAACCCAAAGTACCATTTCCAACTGTTGGAAGCACGTTGGAATTCTTCCCGCCGCTCCCGCTGGTCAAGATGTTGGCACATTCGAGCCCGTCATTGAGGGTTGTAATGATGTGCTTGTCGAAAGTGGTTTGGCCACCACTTTCGATGATTTTCATTATGACTCCTTCTATGAGAATGATGGCATTTTTGAAGATCAAGAGGCCAACACAGCAGATGAAGTAGAGGAAGAAGAGGAAGAGGAAGAAGAAGTAGTTGATGCATCAACAAAAAGAAAGCGTCAGATGGAGCATCTGCAAGAGCTCTTGGAGACATATGAGGCATCGGATGATGAGGAGTTTAGCATAATGATTACCATGTCAAATGTCTTCAAGAAGCTCAAAAGACGAGAGCAAGAATCTCTTACAGTACAAAGTACAATTACAAATTTTTTCTCAAAATAAATCCGATTTTTTTCTATTTTTCTGAATTTAAAATACGAAATAGCCAATAATATTTTTTTAAGAATTAAAATTTTGTTATACGGTTTCTGTAAATTTTATGACTATGACAAAATCAAAATTCAGTCATATTTACATACTACCGAGAGTTGGTGGAGCCAAATCCTATGACAAAATCGAGGTCTGACTGTATTCATATATTACATCTCTTCTTTTATATTACTTTATTCTCTTTACTTTACTTATATCTCTAGTCGGACGACTTAAAACCTGGTGCTCATTACTTATAGCCTTGCTGCCTGATTGCTCTGTTATATCTATTTGTTCTCTTTCTCAAGTTACTGCAAAAACTATCCTTTGTCCTGTAACAGTATTTGTTCTCTTTCTCAAGTTACTGAGAAATTTTACTCTTAAGATTGAGAGTATAATTCCCCAACGGGGAATCGAACCCCGGCCGTGTCGGTGAAAGCGACAAATCCTAACCAATGGACCATTGGGGATAGATAGTTTGAAATATATTGAAGTATAGATATCGGCTCAAAAGGTTTACCCGTTCACTACACCTAATGGTTGTCCAATGCACAATGGACAAGTGCAATGGACAAGATGTCCAATATATCCAAATTTACAACATTCGATTTTGCTTATAAAACTTGCTATGTTTTTAGCTGAAAATGTTGAGGGTTGATTCAGGTATTGAAAACTTTTTTCAGAATTGAAATCGGTTGCATTTTCATCAAGTTATACCCATTTATATTTTAGACCATGTCTTTAGTGCTTAAAGAATTCCGCTTCTCTGAAATTTTTGGCAGTGATTTTTTTTCTGCCTGATTTTCCCTACATTTTTTTATTTTTTAAGCTGAGGAGTTTAAATCTTTTTTTTTTGTCAAAAGCTGTTCTGTGCTGTACCAGAGTTATCTACTTTATTGTCTAACTGACTTGGTTGATGTTAGTAAAAATGTTGTATACTGAGATGATCAACACCGTCTACCATTTTTTATGAAATTACTTGCAAATATTTTTATATGTCTCCATTTTTTTTATTTTTATTTTACATCGACATTTTCGCTCATTTTGTCTTGTATATGTTCTTCAACTTGTTACCAACATGTTGGTTAGTACTATCATTGTTATGCTTTCATTTCTTTCATTTTAGCGTTTGTGATTTACCTCTTTGATAAATAAAATTAATTTGAAGCTAAGAGCCATAAATTAATGTTCATAAAAATTCAATCTGTTAAGAAAAATGTCCGAAAATTAAGTAATTTTTATTACGCTCAAAAAAGTAACCTCAATAAAAAAATCCATCTTAAAAAAAATAAAAGGTGTTAAAAAAAAGAAGTGACAAATAGAAAAAAAAGAAATAACGAAAAGGCATTAAGAAGCAATACCTGCAAAGGCTAAAAGTCAATCGAATATACAACAAGAAGCTTAGATAAATCAACAGCAAAAGAAGTATTTCTTTGAAAAAAGTGAAAGATCATTACGTTCTCATCTTAACAGCATAAGCAATAACAACAATAGACTACACTGCTCATTTCTTAACCTATTTCACTCTTATATACCGTTCTAAGTAAAGATCCACTTTGATCCACATTCATAACTATCAAACACTGCAATGAAAGCTAATAAGTATTTGATTATCAAGTTGACATGCAAACTTTCATTATTTTATTGTAGATGAACAAGTTGTGAACAAAAGCGACAAGCCTTACTTCACAATACACGCTATTTGAAATAGATACAAGTATTTTTGAAGATTGAGACATGACTTACATGTTGTGTAAAAGTTGTTGTTAGAAAAGGCGTTGATCGGGTTTCGTCAAGTTGAGAACTGTTGTCATTTCAAAAAAAAACCTGATATTGCCACAACTAATTTCCTAGTTCTCCAGTAAATAAGGTGACGCGCGCTATTAAGTGCATACTGGCAATGACTGTAAGTTGAACTCCCTTACTAGCAAAGTTGAACTGAAATGCTTCATAAGTCTAACAAAAATAAAAGTTATTCTTTCTGACATTTTTAACTAGTCTTTTTATCTGTAATATTTTTAATACTTCTGACATGACAACCTGTTGTTTCTTGATGCTTCTGCTTTATCGTGCTACAGTGATGAGTTTACTTTGTTAAGTCTTATCTATTTACGGGAAGTAAACCAGTCGAGACCTCTTGTTAAAAATAAAAAAGAAAAAGAATACGAATGTTTTTTTTTGCTGGTGTTAAATTGACCACTTCCGAAAATTATACGCTGCCCTTTTTTTTTTTTAAAGAGCTCATCATTCGAAAGTCATGAGCAAAACATGACATTTTGTTCGCTAAAGCCAAAACCAAGTTATGGAAACTCAATAAACCCTATGAATGCATTTTCATTTTTACAAGAGTTATACAAGTCTTTCTTTTTTCTTTGTCAAAAGCTTAAAATAGATCAATTGTTTTAATCCCATCTTTTTCAGGCGCTTTTAATTTCTGTGATACTTCATCCAAAGATAAAAAAAATAGAAGTTAAAGATGCTATCAAAACTATTCCCGATTGAGGGATAGCGCGATTTGAGTAAAAAGCGATCGTTTCATATAACTCTCTACAATGGTGCCTTCGTTAGTGCCATTGTTGTGGGTTATTTTAAGGAAGAAAGAAAGATAATTAGAGATCTCTTTTCCTTGTTTGAAGTTCGCGGAAAAAAATAATCAGGGCTTGTAGAACCTGTATGATTTATCGAGAAAAGAAGCAAGCGTCACTGATGGCTTTTCATGATCAAACTGCTTTACTCTATGAATTTGAATAAACTGGTCTAATTGTGAATGAATACCGAATACGAGTTATTTTCGTCTCATGGATTAGGAACAACCCATTAAAATTCATACCTCAAAAGTGTGTTACATGTAGGTAGTGGGATTAGAAACTGTCTGAGATTAATAAATCTAAAACATCATTTCCATGATTATTTTTGGTATCGACATGTCATGTTTATTGTCACGTCAAATCGGGATCAACTTAGCTTATCCTGAAAATTCATCTTTCGTGTAAAGAGTCGGGTAACAAGACACACTTTATCTATCAAACGCAATCTCAATTGAATTATAAATTATCATTGGTGTAGATGTGGTTGAATTAAGATGAACAGATCAAACGAGTACTTTAAATAAATTTTTTAAAAAAGGTCATCAATATAAAAGGGCAGATGATTTGTGAAATATATTGACTCTCTCTTTTAACTTCCCAAAATATACTTTCCTATTGCTATGTCTGCTTCTTCTGCTACTCAAAACTCATTGTGCGATTGCTTGCAATGTATCACCTATATCACTCAAGGTAGTGGCATGAAAAAGCGTGCTTATGAGTACCATCAAACTCGTGAGCTTATCAAAAGAGCTAGAGAAGGTAATATCCATTAAAGCCATTCTTATTAATGACATTTATTAACTCTCAATTGTGTAGGTCCATCTGCCTCTGAAGTCAACACCAACTCTAATGCTGATACTGCCGTCGATAAAACTTTTGCTGATGAAGGTAACATTTAATGCACTTGAGTAAATTATATATGTTACTCATTATCTTATTAGAAATGGACTTCTCTTATGATCAAACTGATTTCGATTTTACTGAAGCTGAAGATGCTAGTCATGAAGGTATGTCTTTATTTATATAATAGTTTTTTGTTCGTTAGTTAGTTAACTTACTTTTTATGTTTTATTTTTAGAACCTGCATTTGAGCTTCCTCGCAACGACAACTTACCATCTACCCCAATTGCTTCTTTGTTGTTTGTGATGCTTGTCTTGTTGCGCAAGAACCAGTTGACTGATATATCAAGTGAAGCCATCATGCTCTTCTGTAACATGGTTCTTTGTTTAACTCAAGAAAGCTTCCGGTTTCCTAAGTCGATCGCTACTTTCGATAGCTGGTGTCATTCCGCTGGTTCTTTTGGGTTTGGTGTTAAGGAGTATGCCAGCTGTATCACTTGCCATGCAATTCGTCCGTATGATAACGAAGCTGAAAGACAAGCTCTTCTTGAACAGCCTAGATGTCTTTACAATGGTCTTTTTCTTGGTTCTTTGCCTTGTCAACAAAGCCTTTTGGCCCCCAACCAATACGGTACGATAGCTCCTGTCCGCTCATTCTTTTACAACTCATTGACAGAGACTTTGAAATCCTTTTTCATGCGAGATGGATTTGTTGAAAATGTTTGCCAATGGAAAAGCCGTCAAGTTTTGCCTGGCATGCTCTCTGACATCTTCGACGGCCGAGTTTGGAACGAGTTCAAGGTTGATCCTACCGACAATGAGCCTTTCGTATTTCAAAGTAACTTCAACCTCTTGCTCACCCTGAACTGTGACTGGTTTCAAGCCTACAAGGACAGCTACAGCATAGGTGCCATCTATCTTACTATCCAGAACTTGCCTCGTGAGATAAGAAATCTCAGAACCAACACCATCTTGGTATGTCTGATCAACGGGCCAAAAGAACCAAAGACATACGAGATGAATCACTATCTCCGTCCCCTGGTTAAGGAACTTCTTGCATTGATGAATGGTGTAGGAATGCAAACGAGAAAGCATGGCAAGCAAGTTGTCAAGGCCGCACTTTCCCTGTGCATGATGGATCTGCCAGCTCAGCGAAAGGTAGCCGGCTTTACTTCTTTCAATTCCATCAATGCATGTATGAAATGTAAGAAGCAGTTCAAAGGGATAAAGAAAGGTGACAAGACTCGGGATTTCACTGATTTTGAAGTTGAAAGATGGACAAGAAGATCATGTCAAGAGCACCGCACCCAAGCTTCAAGATGGCTCAAGACAAAGACCGATAGTGAGCGTAAGGATCTAGAGAAAGAAAATGGTACCCGTTGGAGTGTTCTTCTGGAGTTGCCGTACTTCGATCCCATTCGCCATGTGGGAATCGATATTATGCACAATCTTCTTTTGGGGATTACCAAAAAAATGACAATAATTTGGACCAGCAACAAAGACACCAGCCTGCCGATGCTCACAATGGGTAATCTTAAAGATATTCAAGCAGTTCTGGAAAGCAAGTTCATTCTTCCCTCTGGCCATGCTGTCTCCTCAATTGCTCGCAAGATTGCAATTGGTACTGGGTTCTCCAACATGAAGGCGGACGAATGGTCGACTTGGTTGTTGGTGTTGTCACCATACTTTTTACACAAGTACATTGGCAAAAAAGCCTATGAGCATTGGATGCTATTGGTAAAGGCTTCTCGTGTTCTTCTTTCTCCCTGTTTGTCCCTCTCACAACTTGATGATGCTCAGAGTATGTTGAAAATGTTTTTGGTTGATTTTGAAAGTATCTATAAAGAGAAATCATTAATCACCATCAACTTTCATAATGCACTACATCTCAAAGAGACAATCCTGGACTACGCAGCTTCACCATCGCATTGGTTGTTCAACTTCGAGAGATATAATCAAGACTTGAAAGGGATCAGAACAAACAGAAAGGACTGCGTCGAAAAAACGTATCTGAACAAGTTTCTCTTGCAAGTTTTTGCTGAGGATTTTTCAAGGCACTTGCATACTGTTTGAATGAACAAGACAAAGCTCAAGTTAAAAGTCTTTTCTGTGCACAAAAGCCTGTCTGCCATGAGTCCGTGCTCCAAGAATTTGATGCTGCTGTTGAGACCTTTTGCCTCAATACCTTTCACAATTTGTGGATTGGTAACGAGCCTGCCTATGGCTTTGAGCAACTCCCACCTAGCACAATTCTCTCTATCAAGCCTGTATCTACAATGCTCAAGAAGGACATGTTCTCTTTTCTTGTAGACTACTACACTCAGTTGTACGGCTCGTTGTATCTTGATGAGTATGCTGCTGCTCTTAACCCTAGCTCCTTTGCAGTTGCATGGAAGGCTGAAATCTTTAAGTCCATCAGCATCTTGGGTAACAAGTTTAGCTCTGTTAAGGCATCTACAATCAGCAAGCGAGGTTCTTTTGCGATGGCCTATTATCCTGGCACAAACGGTCTTGAGCTTAGGTATTGTCAGATCCAATGTCTTTTTAGACATACTACCATGGTAGAAGAAGAAAACGGCGACCAATTGCCAACAACTCATTACCTTGCTTTCGTAAGATGGTTCTGTAAGTCTGACTTGCAGTTCTACTATTACAACAACCAAGACACAACCAAGTTTGGCATGGAAGCCCTTCAAAAAGGCTTCGAGTCAAACTCAGTTGCTTCAATTATTCCTGTATTGCATTTGCATAGCCAAGTGGCAATTGTCCTTGACCACCTAAGCAACACTCATGTGGTTGTCCAGATAGAACCAAAGCTTATTGCTTAGTTTAATCTCTTCTTGTCTCTCTTTTTCTCTCTTTTTTTTTCTCTCTTTTTTTTTTCTCTTTTTTTTTCTCTTTTTTTTTTCTCTCTTTTTTTTTCTCTCTTTTTTTCTCTCTCTTTTTTGTTCTCTCTTTTTTTTTCTCTTTTTTGTTCTTTTTTCTCTCTCTCTCTTTTTTTTACATTTTTTTTACATTTTTTTTATAGATTTCTTTTTGTTAATTTTTTTATTCAAATAAATTTTCCTTTCTTTTCTTCAATATTTAAATCATATCAGCGAACCCCTGTTTCCTTACTTTTGCTAAGTTAGGCTTAATGGGTATGAATCTTTAGCTTTAGTACTCAGAACTGTAACAAAAGCAGCGATCTCACGTAACAGAGGTAAGTAAGGAGTGTACATGTCAACGTCAGGCTTATTTTAATACAAATGTTTATTAATAGCAAAAAAAAAGAGAAAAAAACAAAAGCAAGGAAAAGACGAAATCTACTCATTCAAAGCCCAACGAGGAAGAGGGCGACGAAGCTCTTCGGACAGAGCTGCTTCAACGTTTCTACGACGACGAGTAGCACGTACATGCTTCTTTTTGCTTCTTCTGTCCGCGTCGTCCAAGCGAGAGAAAAAACTGTTCAACTAGAAACACTGTCGTTATTACTCTTGAACAGAACAAACAAATTAACAACTTACCTTGTCAGAACGCCAGGAAGGAACCAACACACGAAAGAGCTCGCCGAACTCTCCGTCCGCTTCATCTTCTTCGTCAAACATATAAGCCCTCTCAAGAACAGCATTGCATTCCTCAATGCTGCCGATGTCGCGAGACAGAGAAACCGAGTCTTTCGCAAAGCAAGCTCTGCGAGCCATTAGTTTCTTTCAAGAGAAAGGTAAGTCATCATTAAAAGTAGTATGTTGTGTTTTTACTTACTCTATCAACTCGCTTACGCTTGCGTTCCTTGAGCGATGTCTGTTCCCGAGATGCAAGGCTAAAAACACCTCTTTTTTCGTTCGCTCTAGAAACATTGAACTGGTTTCTTATCTTTTCCTCCAAGCACTTTATAACCTTCTTGGAGAGTTCTTCGTGCTCGGAGTAACCAGCAACAGCCTTCATCTCGGTGATGGCATTCTGAAGGATAGCCCTGAATACCGGTTGGTTTCTTCCAGACTTCTTCAGGGAATGATCCAAGGCGAACTCGACACCAATTCGCTTGGCGGTCTCAAGCGCATTCTTGACGGCTTTCTATTAAACGTTGTGGGAATGTAAGTATTGAAATCATCTTTTTTGCAGTAGTCTTCAACTTACAAGCAACACAGGGTTTCTACCACTGAGAGGTCTTCTAGTAGCATCGCCATTAGCACTACTAGTGCCAGATCGACCAAAAGCAGACTCGAGAAAGGCAATACGCTCTAAGAGATCATCAATGCGCCCATCTGGCTGAGCGACAGGAACAGGAAGAGCAGCAGGACGGGTAAGAGCACGGGCAGGAGTACGAGCAGGAGTGCGAGGGGTAGAGGCAGCTACTTGGGGGATCTGACGGTTCATTTTGTTAAAGAATAATAAAAAAAATTATACCTTGCGATAAGCTTTATTTATAGCTTTCAGACTATTTTGATCGGTTGCTGGATCTTCATTGTTCCCAAAATAGACGGTCCTTTTTAATTTAAAATCGACAAAATTTTTTTGAGTATTTTTGCGTCTTTTTTTTTGTTGCCTTTTATTTTATTTTCTTTTCTTTTTAATTTTTTTTAAAAATAATAAGTAAGTTGGTACTGATTCGATTGAGTAAATGCTAACAAAACTTCTTTAGCTAAGATATGGTTTTAGTGGAATCATTTGTATTTTATCTAACTGCTTGAGGTAATGATTAGCGTACATGTTGTTGTCTTATAGGCTAATCTTTTTGTGTTATAAAAGCCCCTTGACCTGAGTCTCTCTGCCTCTCTTTTTTTTTTCTTGGATAAATGGTTTAAAGATAATTAACAGTAATACATAGTCCAACAACTGTCCTGACAATTATCTCTTAGATACTCTATGTGGCCTTTCTCATAAGTCTGAAGCATCAGTCTCTTCTTTTGGACTGTAAGTTGTTAAATGAACACTTAAAGAATTTAAAAACTCATAGTTTGTTTATAATGCTTTTAAAAGAAGGCTTCGTTTTGGTTTGGCTGTATGCTCTTATTCTTATAGTATTCTTTATTGATTTAATGTAAGTTATTCATCACTTTCGTTTTTCTTTCAGTTTCATTGATCGCTTTATTACTTTAGCACTCGTATGTGGGCTCCTTGTTTACTCTGTTCCTCCACTGTTTCTGTCTGCTTATAGCCCTTGGATTCTACCCCGTTATCGTTGTCTCTCGTCAGTTGTTTCTATGGTTTTTACCTGTACTAGTGGCAAAATTACAGCTCAATTTTGCCAGTGTTTTAGCCTCCCCTGCCATCTTTTCCTGTCATTTCCACCAGGCTTTTAAGGGCTTTTTCTACTAAATATTCTGCCTATCCCTGTAATCGATGCCTGCCATTTTCCCTAATTATTTGATCTGATTCCCCTAGCATTTCCCCCATAATATACCTATTATTTTCAGCAGAAAAAAGTTTTTTCAATAAAAAAAAAGCCACTTTTTAAGCCTCTAATCCTGTATATCTGTCTAATATAGTCCAATCATAAAGAAGTATATTTGTATAAAGAAGTCTATTTCATCCAATGATAAACGTACATCTAAATAAAATATCAAATTTTATCCAATCAAACAAAAGGAATTGATGTAAAAAGATCATAAATTACCAATTGAATAAAATGATTTCAAGAAATGAACCAAGTGCGAAGCTACAACCAATGCAATGGACAAGATGTTTGTTACAAAATTAATGCAAATGGACAAGGTGTCCATTATGCTCGTCCAATAAACGCATTTGGATAATCGTCCATTGCAGCAATAGGACTGTGCGACCATTTCATTGCAATGGACAACTTGGCGTTGTACAAAGACAGCTTGTCCATTGCAAAAATTTAATGCAATGGACGACCAACTAGGTGTAGTGCTGCACTACACCAAATGCCGGTCCGCTGTACAGTGGACACCCAGGTTGGACTGGGCGTCCGTCGCTGTCAAATTACCAACTTTTGATTTTGACTATGAAAGTTGCTGTTTTTTTGGCAGATATTTAGATGTATTTTTTAGCCTTCCAAAACTTTTTACAAAATTAAAATTGGATGTATTTTCATAAAGTTATTACCATTTACATTTCTTCTATCATTTCACTGCTTAAAGAAATTTCGCTCTTTGAATTTTTTTGGCAGTGATTTTTCTCTGCATGAGATTTTACAGCAACTTGATTTCCTTAGTGCTGAGGAGTTTGAAATGTCTTGTCATTTTTTCTTCAAAAAATACAAAGACCTAAAAAATCACTGCTTAAAAATTGGAAAATAATTTCGGAAACGAGAAATTTAAAAAATTGAGAATAAGATTCACAAAATAATTGGGAAAATCTTTTAAAAATGGGAAATAAAAAACTTATACAGTGAAAAAAAGAGACACTTAAAAATTAAATGCCAAAAAAACTTGAAGAAAAAAAGACATTTAAATAAAGACATCTAAAGAATAAGACGCTGTGATAAAGACATTGAAATAAATGCACTAAGATAAACATACTTTAAAAAAAACCTTTGAAGAAAAGACAACTTGTAAAATTAAAAGCAAAAAGAAAGAGTTTTGTGAAGAACATGCAAACTCATCTCGGTCTCATCTCCCAAGTTACCCAGTAGTGCGTTCAAGGTAAGCCTGCACTTTAAATCCCCTTTTCTTCTGTTCCATTTCTGTAAGCTTAACAGGTCAAAATATAAGAAATAAGTACTTGCAACAGTCCATTTACATCTTTTTCCTCTTGTATATGCTCATTTTGTACCAAAACCACATTCTTTCCTTTCATGTACTGAGACAAAAATAAATAAAGGTGTGATCCATAAAATAACTCGTAAGCAGTCGTTGTTTATTGGGTAAAAATGTTTTTCATTCATAAAAAAGAGCTTCTCGTTCATAAAGCAATCCACTTCTTGTCGAAACAAAAAAAAAAAGAAAGGGTATAGCTGATTCATAACACGGCAATGCAACTTACCTTTTGCTTGGCATGTATGGTGAGGATCAAGCTTAATACTGAAGAAGAAAAAAGTAACAGCCTGATATTCTTTTTTTAGATTGAAGTCAACTTGCAGCTTAAAAGCTTTCCTGACTGTTCTCTTTTCGCTGTACTTCCAAACCAGAGTCTACGCTTGGAATGTCTGTGTCCAATATACTGCATTGCTGAAATGACATAAGCTCGCTAAGTCTCATCTGCTTTTAACAAGATAAATAAACTATGAGTTAAGGCTACTTGTAATAAAAAAATAATAAATAAATTCAAGAGAGAAAAAAAAGTGTGTATGATTTTGGCTGAGATTGAATAGAGCTATTTTTCTTTATTTTTTATTTTTTTAAAGTGTAATGAGATAGGAGTAGTTCCCTATCACCGCGGTCCGAAAGCATTTCACTGACAATCTTGGAGAGATTGTCGACAGTGTTTCTTGATACACCATGGCTCTTTGCAAAAGTAAGGAATTCCATTTGCTTCTTGAATTCCTTGCTCATGTTTGCATCATCTATATCGACAAGAAAGGGGGGAGATACCTGTTCTTCAGCTGCTTCTAGAGTCTGCTGATATACATCGCCTTGACTGCTCTCGATATCACTATTATGGAGTGCTGTTTCAGTACCGTCCTCATCTTGAAGTACAACGTCCATGTCAACATCCACGCTATCGACATCCATGCTGTCTACAAAAGGTTCAGCTAAGTCCATGTCAAAACTAGGTTCCCTGCTTGAAGTATTGCTACTGATGCTATTATCAACATGGTTAATAAGTGCTTCGCTTGAACCTGATCTTCTTGACGAACACATCATGAAAGTGTGTTTACGCCAAGAAACTTCTTTTCTATACTTGTTAAACTCTTTTCCACATTGGTTACATTTGAAGTAACTAGTATGGCGTGCGAGCTTTGATTTGTTAATAGTTTTCTTTGTAATGCGGTTACTTTGCATTATTAATAATGAACTAAGTAAAGTTTGCTAAAGAAAAAAGTCTGGTTGTCCTTTTATAATTCAAAATTTATCATCGAAAAAAGATATATAGCTTTAACATGATTGGTTTAAAATTAGATCCAAATCTACAAACACGACAATCAAAGTCACAAAAAAGTTTAAAAAATAAATATTGGCGACTTTTGAAAAATATTGGCGAGTCTTGAAAAATATTGGCGACTTTTGAAAAATATTGGCGACTTTTGAAGTAATCGGAGAAAAATTTCCCTTAGTGACTGGTCCCTTTACAATGTCAACTAGAGGAAACGAGTACCTGTTGGTTATGATTGACATTGCTAGTAAGTTTTATGTACTTAGACCTATCCCTGATAAGAGTGCTGCTACAGTTTCTTTGCAGATCTTGGATATAATCAGTACTTATGGTCCAATGAGAAAGTTACAGAGTGACAATGGACGCGAGTTTGTGAATTCACTGATGACTTGTGTAAAAGAGAATGTTGGGTTTGAACATGCATTGATATCGCAGTATCATCTTAGAGCTAATGGTGCAAGTGAAAGAGCTGTACAAGCTGCAGTGAATACCATTAAGAAGTTAGTAGTCGGTAATGTAGCTGACTGGGATTTGAAAGTACCTGCTGCACAGTTGTTCTTGAATAGCAAGTATAATGCTAGAACAAAGAGTACCCCTTTCTCGTTAATGTTCGGAAGAAACCCAAATGACTTTAAGGACTTTAGTCAAGAGAAGGATAGTGCGACTGCTGAACAGATTCAGAAAGAGTTGCAAGAGAAAATAAAAAGAATGACTGAGATAGTTTACCCTGCTGTCTATGAACGTGTAAAGCAAGTCACGGAGAAGCAAAAACAAGTGTTTGATGCTAATCACAAGAAAGTTGAATTTCCTCCTGGATCAACTGTGATGATCTTAGTGACAGAGAAACAAAATAAGTTGGATCCTAAGTGTAAAGGATTTTACACAGTAGTAAGAAAGACTCAGGCGAATACCTATGTGTTAAAGAATGAAAGAGGTATTATAGAACCTAGAAACTATCCACCTTCTCTGTTGAAGAAAGTATCTGATAAGATATTAGAGAACAAAGATGACATCTTCGAAGTAGAATCAATTGTTGCTCATATGTTGAATGATAAGAACCAGTACCTCTACAGGTGTAGATGGCAAGATTATGATGAATCTTATGATACTTGGGAACCTGCTGAGAGTTTCACTGATCCAAAATTCATTACTGAATATTGACAGAGAATTGGTGAAATCCCAGAAAGTATCAAGGAAACAAATAAAGCCAACAAGAAATTGTTGAGAGAGCTTCAAAAGGAAAACTCCGCCAATCCAGGAACAAAGAGAAAAAGATTTACAAGAGCTTATCAGAGTAAGAGATCTCGTAGATCATAAATAATGGTTATTTATGGATCAAGACTTGGTCTTAGCATTGTTGCAGTAAATCAAATAATAGAGTTATTATTTGACATGTACAAATAGTCTGTATATAGTATTTAAAAAAAAAGTTGTAACTGCTTCGTAGTATTGCCTCTGATATAGATCAAAGTGTTTGACGGTATTAGTTAATATCTGGGTGGGGATAATGTCGTGTTTGGCTTGTCTGAACATGAATTCCTTAAGAATTGAAGTCTATATTTGTATATAAAGATCTACATCATAATTGGATTAAGTAATCCTATCAACGTTATGTCAGTCTAGAATGATTTCATAAGCAAGTGCTATGAATCTGGACTAAAGAAGATGATAAGCAATAAGTCTTGCTAAAGAAAGTAAAATGTCAATATGTCATTAAAGGTGACACAAACTAGTCTATGACATTGTTCTCTTGAATATCCAGATTTAGTAAAGAGTAAAGACTAAAGGAAGTCAAAGACGTAATAGCAATAGTAGATAGCAATTGGTATAAATACTCTCATTTATTTTGTTCATAATAAAGGCATACGTAAAACAGTCTCAAACTACTTACTATATTTTTCTCCTAAAACCTTTATCTATTTTCATACCTAAATATCACAGGTTGTAAAAGAATGAGCGGACAGGAGCTATCGTACCGTATTGGTTGGGGGCCAAAAGGCTTTGCTGACAAGGCAAAGAACCAAGAAAAAGACCATTGTAAAGACATCTAGGCTGTTCAAGAAGAGCTTGTCTTTCAGCTTCGTTATCATACGGACGAATTGCATGGCAAGTGATACAGCTGGCATACTCCTTAACACCAAACCCAAAAGAACCAGCGGAATGACACCAGCTATCGAAAGTAGCGATCGACTTAGGAAACCGGAAGCTTTCTTGAGTTAAACAAAGAACCATGTTACAGAAGAGCATGATGGCTTCACTTGATATATCAGTCAACTGGTTCTTGCGCAACAAGACAAGCATCACAAACAACAAAGAAGCAATTGGGGTAGATGGTAAGTTGTCGTTGCGAGGAAGCTCAAATGCAGGTTCTAAAAATAAAACATAAAAAGTAAGTTAACTAACTAACGAACAAAAAAATATTATATAAATAAAGACATACCTTCATGACTAGCATCTTCAGCTTCAGTAAAATCGAAATCAGTTTGATCATAAGAGAAGTCCATTTCTAATAAGATAATGAGTAACATATATAATCTACTCAAGTGCATTAAATGTTACCTTCATCAGCAAAAGTTTTATCGACGGCAGTATCAGCATTAGAGTTGGTGTTGACTTCAGAGGCAGATGGACCTACACAATTGAGAGTTAATAAATGTCATTAATAAGAATGGCTTTAATGGATATTACCTTCTCTAGCTCTTTTGATAAGCTCACGAGTTTGATGGTACTCATAAGCACGCTTTTTCATGCCACTACCTTGAGTGATATAGGTGATACATTGCAAGCAATCGCACAATGAGTTTTGAGTAGCAGAAGAAGCAGACATAGCAATAGGAAAGTATATTTTGGGAAGTTAAAAGAGAGAGTCAATATATTTCACAAATCATCTGCCATTTTATATTGATGACCTTTTTTAAAAAATTTATTTAAAGTACTCGTTTGATCTGCTCATCTTAATTCAACCACATCTACACCAATGATAATTTATAATTCAATTGAGATTGCGTTTGATAGATAAAGTGTGTCTTGTTACCCGACTCTTTACACGAAAGATGAATTTTCAGGATAAGCTAAGTTGATCCCGATTTGACGTGACAATAAACATGACATGTCGATACCAAAAATAATCATGGAAATGATGTTTTAGATTTATTAATCTCAGACAGTTTCTAATCCCACTACCTACATGTAACACACTTTTGAGGTATGAATTTTAATGGGTTGTTCCCAATCCATGAGACGAAAATAACTCGTATTCGGTATTCATTCACAATTAGACCAGTTTATTCAAATTCATAGAGTAAAGCAGTTTGATCATGAAAAGCCATCAGTGACGCTTGCTTCTTTTCTCGATAAATCATACAGGTTCTACAAGCCCTGATTATTTTTTTCCGCGAACTTCAAACAAGGAAAAGAGATCTCTAATTATCTTTCTTTCTTCCTTAAAATAACCCACAACAATGGCACTAACGAAGGCACCATTGTAGAGAGTTATATGAAACGATCGCTTTTTACTCAAATCGCGCTATCCCTCAATCGGGAATAGTTTTGATAGCATCTTTAACTTCTATTTTTTTTATCTTTGGATGAAGTATCACAGAAATTAAAAGCGCCTGAAAAAGATGGGATTAAAACAATTGATCTATTTTAAGCTTTTGACAAAGAAAAAAGAAAGACTTGTATAACTCTTGTAAAAATGAAAATGCATTCATAGGGTTTATTGAGTTTCCATAACTTGGTTTTGGCTTTAGCGAACAAAATGTCATGTTTTGCTCATGACTTTCGAATGATGAGCTCTTTAAAAAAAAAAAGGGCAGCGTATAATTTTCGGAAGTGGTCAATTTAACACCAGCAAAAAAAAACGTTCGTATTCTTTTTCTTTTTTATTTTTAACAAGAGGTCTCGACTGGTTTACTTCCCGTAAATAGATAAGACTTAACAAAGTAAACTCATCACTGTAGCACGATAAAGCAGAAGCATCAAGAAACAACAGGTTGTCATGTCAGAAGTATTAAAAATATTACAGATAAAAAGACTAGTTAAAAATGTCAGAAAGAATAACTTTTATTTTTGTTAGACTTATGAAGCATTTCAGTTCAACTTTGCTAGTAAGGGAGTTCAACTTACAGTCATTGCCAGTATGCACTTAATAGCGCGCGTCACCTTATTTACTGGAGAACTAGGAAATTAGTTGTGGCAATATCAGGTTTTTTTTTGAAATGACAACAGTTCTCAACTTGACGAAACCCGATCAACGCCTTTTCTAACAACAACTTTTACACAACATGTAAGTCATGTCTCAATCTTCAAAAATACTTGTATCTATTTCAAATAGCGTGTATTGTGAAGTAAGGCTTGTCGCTTTTGTTCACAACTTGTTCATCTACAATAAAATAATGAAAGTTTGCATGTCAACTTGATAATCAAATACTTATTAGCTTTCATTGCAGTGTTTGATAGTTATGAATGTGGATCAAAGTGGATCTTTACTTAGAACGGTATATAAGAGTGAAATAGGTTAAGAAATGAGCAGTGTAGTCTATTGTTGTTATTGCTTATGCTGTTAAGATGAGAACGTAATGATCTTTCACTTTTTTCAAAGAAATACTTCTTTTGCTGTTGATTTATCTAAGCTTCTTGTTGTATATTCGATTGACTTTTAGCCTTTGCAGGTATTGCTTCTTAATGCCTTTTCGTTATTTCTTTTTTTTCTATTTGTCACTTCTTTTTTTTAACACCTTTTATTTTTTTTAAGATGGATTTTTTTATTGAGGTTACTTTTTTGAGCGTAATAAAAATTACTTAATTTTCGGACATTTTTCTTAACAGATTGAATCTTTATGAACATTTATTTATGGCTCTTAGCTTCAAATTAATTTTATTTATCAAATAGGTAAATCACAAACGCTAAAATGAAAGAAATGAAAGCATAACAATGATAGTACTAACCAACATGTTGGTAACAAGTTGAAGAACATATACAAGACAAAATGAGCGAAAATGTCGATGTAAAATAAAAATAAAAAAAATGGAGACATATAAAAATATTTGCAAGTAATTTCATAAAAAATGGTAGACGGTGTTGATCATCTCAGTATACAACATTTTTACTAACATCAACCAAGTCAGTTAGACAATAAAGTAGATAACTCTGGTACAGCACAGAACAGCTTTTGACAAAAAAAAAGATTTAAACTCCTCAGCTTAAAAAATAAAAAAATGTAGGGAAAATCAGGCAGAAAAAAAATCACTGCCAAAAATTTCAGAGAAGCGGAATTCTTTAAGCACTAAAGACATGGTCTAAAATATAAATGGGTATAACTTGATGAAAATGCAACCGATTTCAATTCTGAAAAAAGTTTTCAATACCTGAATCAACCCTCAACATTTTCAGCTAAAAACATAGCAAGTTTTATAAGCAAAATCGAATGTTGTAAATTTGGATATATTGGACATCTTGTCCATTGCACTTGTCCATTGTGCATTGGACAACCATTAGGTGTAGTGCAGCACTACACCCAAAAGAACGTCCACTGCAGACAAATTTAGCGGTGGACGTCGGTTATTTGTACAGCAATTCGGCGTCCGCTGCACAAAAGTAATCGTAAAGTCCCACTGCAAGTCCACTGCAGGTCCACTGTTAGTTGGGACCCGACGATCACTGCTGTGGACTGGACAGATGAAATGCTTGCCATGTCCCCAGTGGATCATACAGGGCGTCCGTCTTATTTACTTTAGCTTCGTGATTGGATATCTTTTTTACAGAATCTTTATTCAATTGGCCATTTTTCTAAATATACTCAAAAATTCTTTGTTTAATTGGCTTTACATTTGCTATTTTATTGAAATTGACATTTCTAATTAGATGATATGGACTTCTTTACACAAATATACTTCTTTACAATTGGACTGTTTACAGTAAATATAGAGGATTAGAGGCTTAAAAAAGTGGCTTTTTATTATAAAAAATATTTTTTGGCTTAAAATAATGGCTAGTTTATGGGGGAAATGTAGGGGGGAATTCGATCAAATAACCAGGGCAAATGGCAGGCATCAATCAGAGGAAAAGCCTAGAAATAGACCAGAAACAGGCAAAAACGCTGGCAAAAATGGCAGTAAAAAAAATGGAATAGATGGCCAGAATACAGGCAGAAACAGCTTGGAATTTAGGCACAAATGTAACGAAAGCACTGCAGAAACGATCAAAAAACCAGCAATTTCACGGATGGCACAAAAACCAAAAAGCATGCAGAACCGTTAGAAGGAGAAATCGAGCAAAGAATCTAAACATGAATACTTAATCAACAAAACAATCAGATGGGTTGAAAAAGACGTAAATACAAAAGAATTACTTACTTGAAACCAGCTAAACCTTGTTGTAGATATAAACCAGTATGACCGGCCAAAAAGACTTTTTAAAAGGAAGAAATCTATAATAAAACAATAAGTGATACAGAACCTTTAAAGCTTGATAGTTAACTTACAGTTCAGGATAAAAGACAAAAGTAGAGACTCAAAAGATGTTACAGGTAAACCATCTAGAAAAGGGTTATCAGAACAGTGTGTAAGCTTTCTATTGTGTAGTATTTACCTTAAGACAATGTCCATTCAGAGAGAAAACGGAAAAGAGAGCCAAATTACTTGTTTCTAAAAAAAGGATTAAATAAATAGTACAAACAAGCTAAATAATCTTTACCTCAAACAACAAATCATATTACATCCATGTCAAGCAAAAGCAGAGAATAAATGCCTAAGATATCACTCTTAGTAATCACTCAATTGAATAAGAAAAAAAAACTTACTTTTTTTTATTTGAAAATAAAGAGAAAAGGAAAGAAAGGAAAAAAAAAAGAAAAGAAAAAAAAAAGAAAAGAAAAAAAGAAAAAAAGAGAGTGAAGAGAGAAAATAACTGAAAAATTTTTTCTACCTGTCAAATCTGGAGTGAAAAAAAAAACAATGACTTACCAATTTAGTAATAAAAAAAGGGTTCGAGTTCCTGTCAATAAATTTGAAAGCTATAAATAAAGGTCTTCAAAAGACTTGAAACCGCCATCATTATCCGTTCTTTTCTCTTCAAAATGAACCGTCAAATCCCCACTGTCGCTGCTTCTACCCCTCGTGCTCCTGTCCGTCCTTCTGTTCGCTCTGTCTCTGCTGCTCGTACCGAAGAACGTTTTGAAGAGGTCTTTTATAACTTGGACGTGGTTTCTGGACGTCTTGCACGAATGGAATCGCTTCTTATTCAAACTGATACCAGTACCAGTGCTAACAGAGTCACTATTAATGCTAGAAATCCCACTTTTCTTGTAAGTTATACTTGCTTCATACTACATTTCAGGTACTTACGCTTTTGTCTTTTCTAATAGAAGGCAGTCAAGGACTCATTTGACGATGCAAAGCAAGTAGGTGTCGAATTTGACTATCGCCAGCCAATGAAGACATCGAGTAGAAACCGTTCTGTTTTTGACGGCATTCATCAGCATGCCATCGCCAAAGTGAAAGCCCTTTCTGGCTTCTCTGGAGACCAAGAGCTTTCCTATGAAGTACAAAGATGTCTCGGCGAAAAGGTCAGAAACCAATTTGATCTGATCAGAAGACGCCAGAAAAGAGATGCTTCTTTGCCAGAAGCAAGAACGACGTTCCAAGTCAGTGAGCGTAAGCGCAAGCGATTGCAAAGAGTAAGTGATAATATGGAAACCCCTTAAAACTGGCAGTAATACTCATCCATCTTTTGAAGAAACTTCGTTATCGTACTGCCTGCTTTGCTAATAACAAGGCAATGATGACATCTCTTTTTGGTGAAGATGAGGAGTGTACTGCCGTCCTTGACATGAAATATATGTCAGAAGAAGAAGACGTAGAAGAAAATGTTGAAGAAGACAGCTGCTTTCGTGTTCTGGTTCCTTCTTGGCGTTCAGACAAAGTAAGTTACTGAATCATCTTTTACCCTTGTTCGTAATACTGACTATGTTTGTAGTTGAACCAATTTCTCGCTGCTTTGGACAGCATCCATAAGAAGAAGAACAAAACCATACGCGCTTCCCGACGCCGTGAAGTTGTTGAAAAGAAGCTGCCTACTGGACGCCACGAAAAGTTTCCTCAATGGGCCATTAGGTCTTAAAGTGCTGTTGTTTTTTGTGTCTTTGTTGCTTTTTTTTTCTTTTAATAAATAAATATTTGAATCAATCAAGTTATCATTTCAAAACATAAACCTAATACTTAGCTTGTTCGTTTTCAACCACCTGATTTCTTCCTTTGCGTTGATCGAGTTCTAAATGTTAAATAGACAAACCGTAAATAAAGATAAAATAAATTAATAGAAAAAAAAAGGTAGACAAAAAATTTAAAGGAATGAAATGTATTTATTAAAAAACCGCAAGGCAAAAAAATTGGAAAGGCATAGGTAGACATAGAATAGGAAAAGCATAGGTAGACATAGCATAGGAAAAGCATAGGTAGGCATAGCATAGGGAAAGCATAGGTAGGCATAGGACAAAAAGGCATAAGTGAACATAGGGTAAAAGGGCATAAGTAAACATAAATAAAAAAATCAAGCAATGAGCTTTGGTGGCAATGGGATGACTACATGACGATTGGTAAGGTGGTCAAGAACAATTGCTACTTGGTTATGCAAAGGAACAACAGGTATAATAGAAGCATCTGAGTCATCTTCAAAACTAGCATTCAGTGTTTCCATGCCATACATAGATGGATCTTGATTATTGAAGTAGTAAAATGCATCGTCTGACTTATTGAACCATTTTATGTAGGCGAGCGTATGGGGTCTTGACACTATAACACCATCTCCATCTACTACTTTGACAGCGCTTCTGAAGATACAATGAACCTGGCAATACCCAAGAACTAAGCCGTGCGCACCTGGATAATATGCCATTGCATATGAGCCTCGTTTACGTAATGTAGATGCTTCAATTGAGTTAAACTTGTTACCAAGAATGTTGATATACTTGTAAGCTAACACTTTGC
Source organism: Blakeslea trispora (assembly GCA_025331445.1). NCBI lineage: Eukaryota > Fungi > Mucoromycota > Mucoromycetes > Mucorales > Choanephoraceae > Blakeslea > Blakeslea trispora. The sequence goes on along the minus strand of JAIWNE010000089.1, from coordinate 1,227 downwards.
GTTCAACAGGTAGGCGGCTTGAGTTTGCAATTACAAGATATTCATCGATGTACCTGTCACCGTGCACACTGTTGTAGAAAGATATAAGACAAGAAAACACTTCTTCGTTCAATGTAGACATCTTGGGCTTGAGAGACGATACATTTATGAGAGGGAGTTCCTCATGACCATATGCACCAACGGTACCGGTATACAAGTCGTAGAAGCTCAAGAGGTCGAATATCTTGTCCGCTGGTATTGTATACGCTGGCCAAGGACTTGTCACCAAGAAAGAAAGATTCGACTTGCTCTTTGTTCTCTTTTGGAATAAAATTCATTAATTCTCTCACCGAGTCTTCGCTAGTACATCTAGCATGAACTTGTCAATGTACGTACGCTCAACGCAGCCTTTTCTGTTCGTTCTATTGTCTTCAAATCTTGATTGAATCGTTCGAAATTAAACAACCAGTGTGACGGAGAGGCAGAGTAGTCTAAGATTGTTTTCTTCAAATGAAGAGCGTTATGGAAATTGATTGTAACCAGGAACTTGTCTTGGTAAATCTCTTCGAACCCAACCAGGAAAGACTTCAACAGATCATGTGCCTTATCGAGTTCCGAGAGGGACAAACAAGGAGAAAGAAGGATTCGTGAAGACTTCACCAAAAGCATCCAATGTTCGTAAGGCTTCTTTTCAAGACGCTGGGGAAGGAGGTATGGAGACAACACCAACAACCAGGTAGCCCATTCATCCGCCTTAAAATTTGAAAAACCATTGCCAATGGTTATTTTTCTTGCAATCGATGAAACAGCATGGCTGGGAGGAAGGATGAACTTGCTCTCCAAGATCACTTGCATCTCCTTCAAGTGTGCGGGTGTCAGCTTGGGCAACGATCTTTCTACTAGCCGTGGTGAACACGCCTGTCCATATGCTTGCCATTTTCTTTGTAAGGCCAAGAAGTAGATTGTGCATAATGTCGATACCGACATGGCGAATTGGATTGAAGTATGGCAAGTCCAAGAGAACACTCCAACGGGTACCATTTTGTCTTTCTTTTTCTTTGCGGGCACTTTCTGTTCTAGTTTGCAGCCATTCTTGTGCTTGTTGTCTGTGCTCGCTGCATGTTCTTCTCACCTGGCTTTCAATGTCGAAGTTAGTAAAGTCCCGAGCCTTGTCACCTGCCACGATTGGATCAAACTGTTTATTGCACTTGAGACAGGCATTGATAGAGTTGAACGACGTGAAACGGC
>JAIWNE010000088.1:0-138188 GCA_025331445.1 Blakeslea trispora | reverse complement strand
GATGGACCAGTAAGTCATTCTAAACACTTTATATGCTGCATTTAGACTAAGACTGTATCATTTAGTCATTGCATTTGGTAATTTTGGCAGTAAACCTCTAAAATGAAGAAAACTAGTAGACTTATTTTTCTTGTAGGATAAACGGCTGTGTTGATCAGGGCAACTATAAACCATTTTTTCTATTTGTGCTTTATGTAGCGCTGTATTCACTCAATGTTGAATTCACTCTGCTGCGATATTTATTAAAGCTGATTGTAACAAAGATGCCAAATGAAAGATTTACTTTAAGTTTTGCTTTTAAGATGTACAAAATCTATCTTTCTTCAATTTATCACTTTTGGAAAAATGCAATGCTTATTCTTTGGCACAAGAAATGGATTCCACTGTTTACAGGTGTACAGGGACTTGATCTACAAGATACAAACATTCATTGGTACATAACATGTTTCTTGTAAGTGCTTGTCAATCAGAATATATAAACTCTACTAATTCATTACTTACTTAGCGGCTTTGTTTTCGGTGTGACTCTGACTGGTTTTGCATTGGCACATTTCTATTTTATTATCAAGAACAAGACGAGCATAGAATATGTCGCAAATCGACCTATATTTATTGGAGTGCATGCTGATTCATTGAGTAAGGAATGCAGTGTTGTCAAATTGTCTGGCAAGAAAGAGTTTAAAGACATGTACGATGTTGGTTTCTACCGGAACTGGTGTTCTGTTATGGGAACAAATCCTCTCTTTTGGTCAAGTAAGCAATCATATAATCTAAGGTTTTGTTTTGTTTTGTTTCTAAAAAAAAAGCGCTGATTTTCTGTTTGCTTTAGTACCCTTCAATCTACCACCTCTAGTAACTAAATTCCCTCACAATCCACACTTTGTCTCATATGTGATCAAAAAGAAGGACTTGGAATAGTCCAAATAAATGTTAAACATTGAAATCACATACCAAGTAACTTAGAGTATGCCCTATCAACACGGACAAAACATGTCTTGTTTCCTTCATGTATTGCTAGAATCACCTTTAAAGGATACTCTCAAAACTTAGACTCTCTAGGACGTATATGATTTACGTTAGCCTAGCATAGTAAACTTTGCATTAACATATTGGCTTAGTAGAAGCTTTTGTCTTTAACAAATCAAAAAAAACAGTGGTTTACTGGTGACAAACAAAGTGAACGAAAGCCCAAATAAGTTTTGTATCCAAAGTTTCACTATACCGTTGCTAACAGAGAAGCGATCCATTGTTGACACAAATTTAACAACTAAAAAAGAGGGCCTTATTGAGGCTAGAACATCAAAGGTGGATTTATTTCCCATCGTACATAACCACTTTTCTTACAGTTCTCATAAGCATCAACTAGAAGCATTCGATTCATTTAAACATGTTGTATTCAGACAGGCATAGAAGCCAGAAAGACATATAAAATTGAAAATTCAATTAATCATCATCAAAGGTTATTTTGACAGATAATGTCAAAATAACAATAAATCAAATAATGTTCACAAAGTTGGAAAACTAAAATCATTTCAGATATTACCACTGGTAATCCTGAAATCAAACATTGAACAAGCATTGGTAAAAAGCGATGATATGATATATAAAGCATTCAATGTGCCTAGCTAACACATTGAAAGCATGATCAGATTTATAGTCATTGACTCTCTTCTCATCAATACTTGAAATAGCTATATGACATGACACATGTGATAGCAGGATGGTTGCATAGGCCTTATAATACCAAGGTAGCAGCATCTAACAAATCAAGCAATGATTCTAGAGATTTCATTATAAGAAAAGACTAAATCATTACTTGGATAAAGATAGTTCTGAGACATAATCACAAAGGGCTTGTCTATCGTTATCACCTAATCTAAACTGATCTAAAATCATCCAACGAAACAAGTGAACAAGTATGAAACAGTTATGCCTGATATATTGAAACACTAATCAAGATTAAAACATATCTTGTCGAGCATAATTAAACAGCAATTCTTCAGTTAGTTTTGATTTTACTATTAGCTTGTGTGCACTGGCAAGTCAAGCTGTTTACTAGTAAATTGAGAAATTATGCTTTATTAGGAAGTGTCTATTATTAAAAAAGCAAAATCTTATAGACTTTGTGTAATGCAAACTCATTACATTGATATTTGTTGGAAAGGTAGTTGTTATATGAATGTATTATCGATAAGAACAAGGGATAAATTCTGTGAGAATTTGTATAGACTTTTATTTATGAAAAATAGAAGAAGGGACTAATAATCTAATGAACTTGATGCCTATTTATACTTAAATGAAGCGGACAGTTAATCTTGCTGAAGGACTGGTAATTTAATCGAAAAGAAATTTCTTTTGACAGGACTTCTCTGTACCTGACGATTTATGATCCCGACTAAGCTTAAATAAGAAAATAAAATAATTGTAATATAAGAGCAATACGATTTAAGTGCTATGAGCATGGTTTTGATATAGTTATTGTGTGAGAGTGACAATAATTGGAATCCCCATTTATTTAGCTATTTCTATCTTTCAGTGCGAGCAGGTCTATAATGAGATCCTTGTCTTCACTACTTCAAGTATGATTTTGCTTTATTATGTGAGTGTCCTCAACAATATTGCTGTATCCATCATACAACATGGCATAATTCATCCCATACGTACCAATAAAATAGCTGGATCAATGTAGCTGATGTGACCTACTCAGAGCGTCAAGGATTTAATTACTGACAGTCGATTACAATGTCCGGTAAGTCCGGTAAAAAATCGGCCCGGACAATTACGTGACATTTATATTAGTGCAAACATTTCGAATTAATATCGAAGCGCGGTTGGTTAAGTGGTATAATCTTCGCCTGCCACGCGAAGGGCCGGGGTTCGATTCCCCGACCGCGCATCTTTTTATTAATTTATTTCGAATTGTTACATGTCATTTACAAAAGAATATTTTCTTGGTGCTGTTACAGGACAAAGGATAGTTTTTTGCAGTAACTTGAGAAAGAGAATAAATAGATATAACAGAGCAATCAGGCAGCAAGAGAAAGTAAAGCGAAATAATATAAAAGGAATATGATATAATAAATAAAGCAAATCAAGGGAACTTATAAATTGATAACAAACAAAAGTAAGTCTTGATAGGAAATGGATTTAGACATCAAATAAGATGAGTTGTATCCAGGCAGAAGAGATATTGAGATAGGATAGAATAGAAGTGACAGGATAGAGGAGGATGAATGCAGAACCTGTCAACAGATAAGATAGCAGCTAGGCCAGAATACTTACAAGATACTAGGTGTAACAGGACATAGATCTTTTTAGCTATTGTGCTTCATAATAACTGCTCTTTCACTTCATTCAAGCCCCTCTGAAAATAATTGGCAAATGCAGTCATGTAGTCGTAAATTGTAAGATAAAGATCTTTCATGGCCGTGCAAATAAAATCGCACACAAGCACGAGAATTAGGTACTACATGAAAGGCAATCGCAATATAGACATGTCATTACAGAAAATCAACGATTTCAAACAAACAAAAAGGATCGATTTAGACACATAGAGGTAATCTTGGATTCATAATTAGAAAAGTATGATAGAACGAAAATATTTCTTTTTTGCAACTAATGATCATCCATTCAAAGCTTATTTGCTACAACTCTACACATATGTACAAATCCTACTTTTACGTTTTCAAAGTTTATATTACGTTCTTTACTTTATAATAATCATTTATCACATTTAATGAAGCAAAAATAAGCGGCAAATTGTTGCTTAAATCTCTATAATCTGACCAGCTAGTGCAGAACGAGTGAAACAGTCAACTCGGCTAAGAGCAGATGAAAATTAGCTAGACTTTGGTACACTTTGCGTATTGGTCAGCGACAGATTCATGTGTAATCCATACCTTCTGAGTTGTTACAAAGAGCAAGGTAGAAAGTGAAGAGCTAATGATCGAAGAAGCTTTATCCCAAAGAAAATCTCAGCAACAGAGAAGCTTTGAAGTCTTAATCATCTGTCCGGCAAAACATTGTTCCTGCTTTTTGTTTTCTGTTTTTATGCTCCATTTATGTTTAAACATATCTTTCAAGCTTGATTCATAAAAGTCTTTTTTTTGTTCCATTAAAAATTACACCTCTGTTATCTCTATTTAATCAATCTAACTCTAGTGAGCAGAGCAATGGCTCTATTTGAAAATCACATTTTGTACTCCTCTCCAACATGTCATACAGGCTAATGTTTTGAAAGTTTAGTTGCTTAAAATGCGTGTAACCTCAAAATAGTATTTGTTTGTTATTTTATTTGCCTCACCCCCTTTTATTTCTTTTTTTTTTCTTTTGTTCAGATTTTCGCAAATTGACCATGTCAAATTATTTTCAGCATATTCGAAAAAAAATTACATTGCATGAAGTAGAACATAATAAGAGATAGAGAGAGAGAGAGAGAGAGGTGCCTATACTGATCAAATTCAGATATCAGGGAGTCTTGGTGATTTGGGCACTTTATTGCCAATTATGATCTCTCTAGGAATATCGGGGCAGATCGATTTGACAAGCACCTTGTGGTTTACTGGAATATGGAACATATTGTCAGGCGTTTTGTTTCGAGTGCCTGTTTGTGTGCAGCCAATGAAGGGTATTGGCAGAAAACACACAGATGAGTAATCCTGGGTAATCTTTTGACTTACATTTTTGTCTATAGCCATTGCTGCTGTTGTTTTGGCTAAAAACATGTCAATTCAAGAAAACATGGCAGCCGGTTTGAGTAAGTGCATTTAAAAAATCTAACAATTTTTTCTTTGTTTCCATTTAATCTAGAATGGTAGGTGTGGGCATGCTTGTCTTCTTTTTAGGTATAACACGTACAATTCATCTGATAGGCACATTTACACCTGCACCCGTTATAAAAGGTAAAATTGCTTTTATCATATGGTTCCTTCTTTTTTTTTTCTGTTGCAAGGTATTGATACTACTATCCTGTGACCATTGTAGGCCTTCAATTGGGTACAGCAATTCAGCTGATCATCAAAGCACACAATTTAGTTCCAAGTCTTAAATGGCATATCGATGCATCCAATTGGACTGACAACAATGTTTGGGTACTCTTATCCTTCATTTTTGTTGTAGCTTGTTACCGCACCAAGATCCCTTCAGCCTTAATCTTGTTTGTTATTGGTCTCATTTTCTCTCTCATTTTGATGTTTGTGGTTCATGCAAACAAAAATTTGTCTCATCCAACTGTTATCGGAGGTCATTATCCTAATATTGTCATAGTACCTAGCCCAGAAGAATTCCGGGATGGTTTTCTTAACGCAGGTTTGGGTCAACTTCCTTTGACAAGCTTAAACTCAGTCATTGCTCTATGCGCCTTAATTGACGAGCTCTTTCCTCAACAACATGCTACTACATCACACGTAGCTGTTAGTGTTGGCCTCATGAATTTAATTGGCTGTTGGTTTGGTGCTATGCCTGTCTGCCATGGTTCTGGTGGTCTAGCTGGTCAATATCGTTTTGGTGCTCGATCTGAAGTTTCTGTCATTTTCCTTGGTAGTTGTAAGCTTTTGTTAGGCATCTTATTTGGCTCATCACTCGTAGGTCTCCTGAAGCTATTTCCGACTTCAATACTAGCCGTCATGCTATTTGTTTCGGGCGTTGAGCTTGGCTGTGCCGCTCGCTCTATTAATGATAACATCACAGATGAAACTATGAAGCGAGAAAATTTTGTAATTATGTTACTTACAACTGGTTCCTTGGTTGCTTATTCTAATGATGGTATCGGATTTGTTGCTGGACTCGTATCTGCTTGTCTCTTGAGCATGCAAAGACTTGGTCTTGTCAACTGGGGAAGTTCTGTTTGGACTGGAATTCAGTCTATACCACAAGTATGGAGATACCAAGGCCCTCAGCTTCCTGTTGCTATTACGAGCCACCACGAAGAAACTGTAACTATTTCTGACCCTAGTACATCAAAGCTTGGTGCACATAATTTGAACGATCATGCCAATAAATAAAATGATGCACTCTCCTTTCTATGTTTTATTCATTTACATACATTTCAAAAAATGAAAGTTCGGATTCATTGTAACAAAAAAAAATATTCCGTTGAGTCTATAAAATACAGGACACATGCTCATGTTATTCCAACGCAAAAGAAAAGATAGCTTCCATATCTTGAACGGTTCTTGGTAGAATTCCAGTAGGATCTGAGTAACCATTTTTGGGATCATTTACTTGTTCACTCACTTCCCGGTAGGTGTCCAGAAGTAAACGGATTGCACCAGACTGAACTTGCTGGTAATGTTTTGTAGAGGCCAGCTTGTCTAGTTGAGGCGACACATCTGCGCTCATTAGTACTAGGAATGAGTCAAACTTGGCCATAGCTTCTGTCAAAGAAGCAGCGTCCATATGGGGTAATGATGAAAGAGGTATCTATTATCTGTTAGTAAGTTGTATATACTTTTATCCAAATAAGCGCTCACATCTGGATCTCTTGTATCTAATATTTTCTTGATGGGTAATAAGCCAGCAAGATTTGATAATTGGCGAAACTACAATGGAATATGAATTTTTGATATCTTTCTTTTATACTCTTCTGTCTTATTCTAGCTTACCTCTTCAGATGCCATATCAGTTAGTATATCATTTGTGCGAGCAACAATGCTCTCTCTTTTTTGCTTTGTAAAAGCATAGGGTGTCATCACATTCTAGGAACAATTTTAAGTGAATAATTTTTTGATTTTTTCTTTCTTTCATTGTACCTGAATATGATGTAGACAATTAACGATGTAGATATCCCTTTCTAGCTTTTCAAATCTAGAAACAGAGAGTTCGCAAGCATTTATCAATGGCTCAATTATAGCATCCAGAGTCTCTGAAAAATTGAATTCAGAAAAGCCTTCTGTGTTGGCTGTTGACATAATCAGCGAAGAATCGTAGGAAGCTAATATCTCTTTCTAAGAACAGCATATATGGGCTAAGCTCCCTAATTTCTTCATATCAACTTGCTTTTTCATTTCGCTTACCAATTGAATAGTCATTTCTCGAATTGCAGGTGTAATTGAGAGGGTTTTCTCGGGTGGCTAAAAAAACCAGAAAATTAGCTGTTACGTTGTTTGAGGCATATGATGTTTTTGAAAGCCTACTTCTGCTGATTGCATTAATCTGTCTGATTGTGCGCTTAGAGTCTTGAAAAAGTACTTGTATGCTAGCTCAGTCATCCTACAGGTAGGTTGTTAGTTTTTTTTTGTTTTTAAAGATATGCAAAATCAGGCCATCTATTTACTCGTGTAATACTCTTTCCAGCGTACTATTTTTTCGCATGAGTCTTGAAAGTGTCATGGCATAAAACTGAATGAGATTAGCAACTTTGTAAGAAGTAATTGCACCAGGCTGAAGCACAAGCACTTGTTCCATGCGAGATCGTAATGGGCGCACTGTGCCTTCCATAGTGTAACTTAAAAGATCATCAATTGTGTCCTTCACTGAGACAGAGATACCCTTAATGGATTGATCTGGCAATTGAAACAGACTGTCTAACATTTCTTTTTCAGAAGCGCATGCTTGATGTACCCAAGCAAGCATGTCGCCTATATAACGCAAGGGATCAGGTGCCTGTAACTCAATTGGCCGAGGTGCTCCGCCAGGCCCTCCACGAGTTAATGCGTTCATGAAAGCTCTAGCTACTGCAGCATGTCTGGCTGAGCCAATCTCGTCTACAATTGTTCTAGTTGAGGTAAACAAACATATCTGTATCATACAAACATAAGTCCGTCTTACTGAAACAATACAGGTCTCAACATTAACGCGCGAAGGGATTTTGTCATAAGTGTGTCAACATCAATGCTGTCTCCACCAAAACAAGTTCTGCTCGCATACTGCGTCCATCGATGAAGCTTCTCGTAAGCACTCTCTTGGTATTGTGTCATGGATTCAATGATATCGCGACTAAAACAGAAAGTAAGACCCCTTTCAAAATCGAGTTCTTTGTCCTTTGCTTGTTCTTTCCTTACCCAGCAGTTTGATGCTTTGTGGATAACAGCAGTTGACAGTCATGATGGATTGCCTGTAAATGCTCCAATGCGTCAAAGAAATCGTGACTGACAGGCTCGGATGAAGAACTTAGTAATTTGATTTCTTGTTGAGTAAGTGCAAACTTCTCGAGGAAGCGATCCACAAGTACGATTTGTGTGTTGCAGATTGAACTAATAGTGCGCAAACACACACACATTATTAGCTAGCCAGCTGGTATATTGTTCCTTGAAGCCTTACCTATGCTTTTGCATAATATTAGCCTGTTCAATCATATTTGAAGTTTGAGATTCCACAGTGACAAGGCGCTGCTTCATGTCATGACAGACTGTTTCCATTTGGTTCAGCTGTAGCTCCAGCTTGTCAAATTGCTACGATTCGATCAGTCATCATTTCAACACGCACTCGTACTCTTTACCTGAACAACTTTCTCAAATGCACCCAAGAACTTTTTGTTTGTTTCGATTTCCTTTTTTTCGATTGTACCCTGAAGATCGCGACGCAAGTTATTTTCATCCAAGTCGCTAATGTTCGATAGTGCCGTCAAGGCAGCCTTTATCTTGGCATCTTCCGAAGTTGATGAGTTCAGTACTTTGTTAAGCTTAGTAGCAAGTGGCTTATTGGGTTTGCTGTTAAAAGAAGGAGAGCCATATACTGTAGGTGGTGACTTGGTCTCCATTTATTATAAATTGGGCTTTCTCTTTTTCTTTTTCTTTTATTTCTGGTGAAAAGAGATTATACTAGTTGATGCGCATAAATGGTTGGCCAACTGATTTCAGGTGCACCTTTTTTTATACAAATTGGGATGAAGTATAGAAATAAAATGAGACGAAATATTAGGATTAGCAGGTACGATTGACTCACTTTTCGATGCAATACTAAACGTACTAAAATTGAGTGCTCGCGAGTATATAAATAATCTTTAAATACCATAATTTGATTATGACTCATTTTCTATTGTCTTTAGACTCTTTGTCTCATTAGGATCGAAATCTTTTAGTAGACAAATTGACTGACTATCAAATAATTAAACGCGTTAATCTCGTGCATGAAAAAAAAAGAAAAAAAATCGCGTCTCCCTTCTTTTTTTTTCCTAAATTCAACTATGTCTAGCTTTTATAGTATTGAAAGTGAAGAAGAACTTGCTTTTGATAACCGAACAAGTAATGCTAATTTTCAAGAAAGACTACTGGAAGCTCAGTTACAACAAAACACCAATCAGTCTAGTGCCGTTCTTGTAAGGCCATCCAGCTCTCTTAGCCAAGTTGTACTGAACTATGCTTTGTAGCGATTCGATAGTTTCTTTCAAAGTCAAGATACCAAAGAGCTCAAGGTGGAGCTTCGCAATCTTGAATCTCAAGTAAAGAAAATGGAAGCCGAAGTAGAACAGATGGAGTCGAAACTTGAGTCCCGTAAAAAAAAGCGAAAGGAAGAAGAAGGCATTGTCAACCTAACGCCAGAACAACGAGCGGACTATTATGAGAAAGAGCAGAAGAGAATCAAGGCCAAAAAAAAGAAGATTGAGAAAGCAAAGACACTGACAGAACACAAGAGACCGCTCCGGGAAAACCTGGAACATGATTCAGGGGATGATGCTGAAGCCGAGCCAAAAAAAAACAAAAAGAAAACATCTGCTAAAGAAGAAACAGATTCAGAGAGCAGTGACGAAGACGAAGATAAAGAGAAGCAAGATTTGACACCTGACTGGGATATCATATAGTAAACAGAGAAAGATCCTTTTCCTTTTTGTACAATTGATGAGAGAAAGAGCGTCTAATAGTGTTGTCGCATTTTTAGTGAATATATGCTACTTCTAAATGACGCTTCTGAAGATTCAAATTCAATATTGGACTCAAGAATATTGGATGCAAACGCAGATTTAAAGCAAAAGGCATTCACACATCCAGAGGTAGGCAGTTACATATCATGCTAAGTTAGAAGGTTAACAGTTCTCTGATTTCTAAGGTATCAAGACAAACAGAATACTCTGGCATTCAGTTTACAAAAGCAAAGAACACACTGATATTTGATACAGAAGTTGGAGGTAAATGTTCTTCTTCTCCCTTGTAATGGAGCTACAAAAAAGCGTACTAAACATAAGTTGCAGATATTCGGAATTGTCAATTAGAAGGCACCTGCTATAATCAAACATTCAGTATCAACTTTGATGTTAGAGAGCCTGAGATGGTCTTGTCAAACATTGAGTTTGATGTCGGATTTGAAATGCAGCTGGATGTTGGCAGTGTATTGCAACAGTAAGCAAATTGAAGAGAGAATTGAATAGCGTGTGTATGTTCATATGATTTTATATTTGCTTCTCTTTTAGAGTGAAGGAAGAGAATAATATTATGAGCTTCTTCAGATTGTTTGCTCATTATACTGAACTAGTGCATCAACGTCAAACTGTTTTCGAAACGCTAAGTAAGCGATTCGAGGAATCCAATATTAAGGTTGAAACACTATCGAATTCAAAGATTCAGTTTGAAGGAAGCTTGTATGTCACCATAGATTGAACGTAGTGCCAGTGTTGTTAACTCATTCTCTCTTTTGTCTACTAGAGAATGTGGGATTATGCTTATATTTACTTGGAAAATTGATGCTTTTAATAACGATTTAGACATGCTTGATGCCAATGTTGAAAATCACGTCAAGCCTCTTTTGAGCTTAGAGGCAATTGCTCATTCAGAAGGTAATGTCTGAATCCTTCATACTCCAATAAGCTAATTTTGGAGAGATAAATAATAGTGATAGAAAAGGATGAGGGTCACGTTCTGGGTGAATTGAATGACAGTTTCATGTTTATTCTCAAAGAGCTGGGGGTCTACCGAGCAGTTGAGAAAGCTGTAAATAATATTTTATTTTAGAGCAGCCTTAGAGTTGAGACATAAGACGGTATCATTGCACGTCTTTTTATTCAATAAATCACATGCATATTAGTGTATAACTGAGAGAACATGTATGTTTCTTTTTTTTTCTTGCTTTCCTCGGTATGTATCAGAGGCTTTGACTGCGAGAACAGGTTAGCCATTGGCTGCTACTGTTTGCTAAACGGCTTGTCTGAAGAGCTTCACGCGCCATCTGTATCTCCCAAGCAGCCTGTCCTTGTTGCTCTTTTTGTGATTTTGGTAGTCTAACTACGATGGGAAAGTCCTCAAAATGATGGTCATCCTCTGATTCTGTATTGTGTCTGTCTTGACTGACTGTTGTAGCGCATGAAGAAGACGATTTAGTGTTAGCACCAGGTGATACTGTCTAATAAAAAAAAAGGAAGGGAAATGAGAAACAGACTGATCTTTGTACTTGAAACTGCTAGCAAATGTTTACCTGAGGCTGTTTGAGATGAGATTGTGCTTCCAAAGGCATTGAAAGCCTTCTTTCAAAAGATTCTGGCGAGTCTGGATAAGCTTCTTGGGAGGGAAACCTCCACATGGGTGTGCTTGACTTGGGCTCAGAATCAATAACTGTTTGGTTCTCAGTTGGAGTTGTACTACTATATTTTCGTTCCCAAATGTCAAGCTCGTCTACACCTCGCCTGCGATGTGGATCAAGCCATATTTCGGATCTTGGAACAAGGGTCAGTGAAGTCTTATCAATAGGTACGAATGTGGATGAAATGGGAATATTTAAATTATCGATAGAGCTGCCGGTGCTTGCAAAGACAATAGGCAGAGATTTATGGCGTAACGATTGGGGAATAGACGATTTGGATCCTCTGGCGAATTTACCTGGCAAGATCTTTGCAAGCAAAGAGAGTGGGAGTGAAGGACGCCGTGAATACGAGGAATTTTCGCTTTGTTCGCTATTGACTACATACTTGATGTCTGATTTATCAAATCGAATAGGCTCTTGCTGATGAGGATGGTAGTGTTGGTACATTTCTTCATCTTGAGAGATTGTTGGATATCTCGGAGAAGGAATGGCGAGTTTAGGTATAATGTTGGATAATGTAACAGAGATTGGGCTAGTTAGTTTTTTTTGCTTTCGATTAAAATCTAGTTTTGAATTGCGTTGATGCCGTTTGTACTTGGTCTGGCATGCTTGGGAAGCTCGATAAGTTGAATAGACAAGGCATCCCATGAGGGCTAAAAGTCCAATCACGGCGAACGCAAGTATTGTTGGAAGAAAAGGCAACACATGCTGCTCCCAACCATCATCATCTATAGGTAAAATGACCGATTCTATTGGATTTGGGGTTGTTGGTTGTGGCTCAGGTTCTAGTGTTGGTATGATAATGGTAGAATAGACGTAATCCGTTTGTGTGATGGTATGTACATGAGGACGAACGAACGACGCTTGCCTTGTATAAGTGGATTTAAAGAAAGGTTTTAAGCTTGATCTTGTTTTCGTATTAGTATTTATGCTTTTAATTGACATCCTATAGACAATTCTATTTTTTTATTTTATTTTTTTGTTTTATTTTTTCTTATTTTATTTTCTGCCTCACTGATAACAATGATTGTAACAATAATAATAAAAGATTGTAAGAGCAGGATGAAAAGGTAACTGTTGAATTTTGTGTCTACAGCGATTTGAATACATTCTACACTCAACTGTTTAAATCCAAGCAAAATCTTGTAATGTTGAAATTAGGCCTAGATGAATAGATTTTTCTTCTTCTTTTGGCAATTATGCGATCTCTTCGCATTATTTTCTAAAGTAACCTTAGGCTTCCTTCTTCTACTTTCGAAGGTAAAGAAGCGCAGTCATATCAGGTATATAAATCCATCAAGATGTGTTTGATAATGCAAGTGTTTATCAGGTACAATTTTCTTTCTACAGTAAATTAGTCAACTATAATAAAGCTAACTGATCTTACATTCTTTACTTGACATTTTATGAATGAAATTTATTTTCCTTAAAGTCAAAACGGAAGAAAAGGTATGTTACGTACAAATAAATATATATATGAAAGAAATCTACAATGCTTATAAAGTTTATGATGAAACTAAAAGTCTCAGTCTCTTTTTTTTTTCTTTTCTATTTCGATTTAGCAGAGTTACTACTAGATCCTAAAGGTAATTCATTAAAGCTACTAATGACTTGGATTGGATCATCATTACTGCTAGTAATATGCAAAGAATTCAAATCACTGGTTTGATTGTCTTGTACCTTCTGAATGATTACTTCATTTGTTGAATTAGGAACAGGTGGTTTGAGTGTATGCAAGTCATAAGCACCCAAATCTTTTTGCTGGCCATAATCCATGACTGGTGCCTCAACAAGGTCAGGGGCACCCTTAATGACTGTGCTACGGTCAATCATGAAGAATCGTTTTAATCGAGCTACATGGACGTTTTGTTTCGTTGAGCTGTCAAACATATGGCCATTGATATTATTTGCAGCTGCAGCGGCTTGTGCTTGTGACTCTTCGTACTCAAGATAACCGTAGGCGCGTTCTCCCATTTCGGCCCAATCAGTACCAACGATTTCATCTTCGTCTGCTAAACGCAAATAAAGGAATGGAACTTGGTTGATTACCATCAAGATAATATAGCTATAGATGAAAGGCATGTGTGTGTTTAGCTTATTTTTCAATACATGGAAAGAAGATATATGTAACATACGTGATGACAAATGACCAGATTGAAACAGCAGCAATACCCGCTAGTTGAACAGGAACTTGTTTCCAATTGCCATCAAGCCAGCCACCAAGAGGTATCAAATCAAGAGGTGTTCCTTCGGGATAACCGAGAGCAATGACTGCTCTCTCGGCAAAGATACCAGTCAAAATTAATCCTACAAGACCGCCAACGTAGTGGACTTAAAAAAAAAAGAAAGAAAGAATAAATACATAAGAATCATAGATAAGACTTGAAGGGGGGGAGAACTCAGGATACATACCACCAAATACGTCAAGGCAATCGTCAATACCCATCTTGTGTTTGTAGTGAATAGCAATATAGCAGATCAATGAGCCAAGGGCACCAAATGCTAAAGCACTAGAAGGAGTAACAAAACCTGAACCAGGTGTGATGGTAGCTAAACCAGCAACAGCACCAGTACACAAGCCGATGATGCTCCATTTACGAGTTTTGAGATAATCAAGTAATACCCAAACGATTGCAGCAGTACATGCCGAAACATGAGTAGCAACAAGTGAGTTTACACTACGTGCATTGGCAGCAAGGGCACTACCGGCATTGAAAGCAAACCAACCTATTTTATTTATTTTTTAAAAATTTAATTTAGTCGGGTCAACTACTTTGAACAATAAGACACAAATTACATACCGAACCACATAAGGGCTAAACCAAGAAAGATAAAAGTGACATTGTGTGGAGCAGATGCATTTTTATGATAATCGCGACGCTTTCCGAGAACAAGAGCATAAGCAACTAGAATTTAAAAGAGATACAAGTCAGAACAATATTTTTCTTCAAGGGAAAGCAAGAGAGCTCCCCATTTTTTTTCAAGTAAACACATACAAGCTCCTAAACCACTGGAAATGTGTACGGGAATACCCCTAAAAGATGAAAAAAGAAAGTGTTAAAAAGAGATGGGATGAATCAATATAAGAAAGATTAACATACCCAGCATAATCCATAATACCAAGTTTAGCTAACCAGCCATTGCTAGCCCATACCCAGTTTGTAATAACATCTTATAGAAAAGAAAAAAATATACATAAGAGTTGTTTTCAAAGACTTATCAATTTTTTTTTTTACCATATACTAAGGTTGTCCAAATAAAGATAAAGAAAATGGCAGGGCCAAGCTAAATAAATAAATTTAGAATAAGCTGAAAATGGTGAGCAGTGTTGTCCATGTGTACTTACAGACATGCGCTCAGCAGCAGAACCAAAAGCCAAGGCTATTAAAAAAAAAGTATGGGATTAACAACCATAAGTTGAAGATGGATATCCAGTCTTACCTGGTGTAATTGCAGCAAACATGGCTTGAAAAATCATGAAAGCTGAGGCAGGAATTGTTTGGCCTTCAATGGCTGGCTTTGTACCAACTCCTCTCAAGAGAAAATGAGCTATAATAAACCATTGAGTGTGAAAATTTCACATGAAAATCATGTTGCAAACGTACCAGAATCGCCTATGAAATTGCTGCCCGTTTCTGAAAATGTCAAGGAGTAACCAATGAGGTACCACTAAATCAAAAAATTATATGAGTTGATAAGATAATGTTTAAAGTCAGTCCGTTGTTAGGTTTTACCTGAAATGACACAACAGCAACTGAAAGTACTGTCAGATACATTAAAGAAAGAGCATTTTTAGCTCTGGCAAGACCAGCGTAGAACAAGCCCAAAGCTGGAGACTATAGGTGTAAAAGGTCAAGTTGACAAGTGCAATTTTTTTTTGAAAAAGGAAATGATTAGGATGCATTCTGAACAGGAGAAAGTAAGGATAAAAGCTACCATAAGAAATACGAGACAAGCACATATCATCACCCAGGCCGTATCTCCTGCATTGATCGTGTATGAAACAGCATGTTCAGAGCCGCCAGTGGTAGTCAATGTTGAGTTGTCGACCATCTTTAAACCGATATTTGATATTTATCAGAATTCAACGAGGAAAAAGATGGTGTAAAAGAAAACAAGAAAGAGAGAAAGTAACGAAACAAAAGGTGCTGTCAAAAAGGTCTGTCCTTTTTATAGTGTAGTCAATCCAAGCGGAAATAATATCCTCGGGTTGTACAAATTAACAGAATGACAAGGAGAAAAAAAAGAGAGAGTAAAAGAAGGAAAGGGAGAGGAAGAAAAAAATAAAGAGAAAGGAAGGCAGATAAGACAAGCACCATATAAAGACATGTCATTGATAAGGCGGCATACAAATTGATAGGTAAATCGGGCAAATTTGATTGGTGGAATCCTTAATAAAAGCCTCTCATTAACGCCTTTTTTTTTTAAATTCAGAGAATTTTTCTCTCTCTTTATCTTGCTCAGAAGACAAGATCTTCTGGTTCAATGAAATAGCAGGATTTCATCTCTTGTGTCATTTTAGATCAACAATAAAACTTTTTTTTTCCCCATGCTAAAAACTTTAATTGCGTTTATTCAGCACAGACATTAAGCAGTCTAATTTAGAAAGGTGAGTTATTAGTAGCCTTGATAGCCGCCACATCTTACATACTTACTTTTTTTGCTGAAAACCATTCAAGAAGTGGTCTATACAAAGAGGTATTCATATAAATCTAACTGTAGTTGTATTATTTCAAACAATCATCGCATTCGGTTTTAAGCATATTATCTCATTTAGTTTTGGTAACAAAGTTCTTAAGCCTTTTCTTCTTCATTGCCCTGGGACACATGCCTTTTTTTTCGTTTAACATAGGGACCGCCATAAAAAAATTCTATCGGACCGCCAGTCGCACAAAGTATTTCTATATTCGGATAATATTATGCGCCGATAGAAATGCACTTTCAAATAAAGTATTAATGGTTGTACTAAATGACTAGTATGGATCAGAGAGCTTTAAGATACTATGGCGGTAGTACGCAATAAACAAAAATGGTAGTGGCGGTAGTACATACAATACAAAAGAAGTAGTGGCGGTAGTACACAGTTTTGAACATGTAGATAAAGGGTGAAGTTTTTTTTTGTCAAAATTTCTTTTACAACACATTTCCTATTCTATTTGAAGCAAACAAACAACCCTAAAACTTTAGCAAAATGAAATAAAATCTTTATTCGGTACCTTCTCCTCTTCCAGCTATTCATAGAAAAGCTGACAAAAGTACCATCAGAACCTTGTTCATTGAATATGCTACAAAAAACAACTTTACATTGACAACCCATCGATCAGAAAAGAACAGATTAGTTTTGATTTGCAAGAAGGGTGAATCATATCGCAACACTAGAGGAACCGATCCAATTGATAAGCAGAGAATCAGATTAAGCTGTAAAATTGATTGTCCTTACAAATTGACATTTTACCAGAAAAAGAATGAGGGATTTGAACTTGTACAATCAAAGGATGAAAATGCATACAAGTACAACCATTTACTCGATGAAGCCAATTTGTTGAGCTCTGCAGAAGGTCGCAAAAACAATTTGACTTCTGCAGATGCAGAAAAGCTTTCCATTGGTATTGATCAGAATGCAACTTCAAGTAACATTCAAGAATCTTTGAGCAAAGGTGCTAGATTTAATAAGCTTCAAATCAGCGACATAGATAATATACGTTATGAAGCCAAAATGAAGAGACATTACAACATGTACTCTTCTAAAAAAGCAGCAACTGACTTGATCGAACAAATAGAAAGCGAAAACTATAAGGTCAATTACTCTTTCAATGCTGCTGGCTTTCTCACTGGTGTATTCTTCACCAATGATTATATGGTAGAAAATGCCAGAAGGTTTAATGAAGTAATCATCATTGATGCTACTTATGGCACAAACAACCTGAAAATGCCATTGATTTGTGCTTATGGTGTTAGCAATGTTGGAGGTTTTACCCTTAAAACTTTCCCAATCGCTTTTGGATTTTAAAAGACATGACTCCTTCACCAGCACAATTATCTACATGTTCAAAACTGTGTACTACCGCCACTACTTCTTTTGTATTGTATGTACTACCGCCACTACCATTTTTGTTTATTGCGTACTACCGCCATAGTATCTTAAAGCTCTCTGATCCATACTAGTCATTTAGTACAACCATTAATACTTTATTTGAAAGTGCATTTCTATCGGCGCATAATATTATCCGAATATAGAAATACTTTGTGCGACTGGCGGTCCGATAGAATTTTTTTATGGCGGTCCCTAAGTGAGCTGTTTTTTTTTATTGCCATAGCAAAGGCTTGGGATACATGGAGCGAAGTGAAGGGGATATTCTATACCATAGCGAAAGTTCAAATAATATAAGTGGGGACCCCACATTGATCTTCTCATACCGTTAGCTGGTAACGAAGATGCCGATTTTATTAACGCAACGTAGATTTGGCTTGTAATAAGCTCGTATCTTTCAAGATAGTTGCATCTCTACACTTACGAGAGTACCATTTTCTATTCTAATCAGAAAGGGTCAGCAAGAACTGTCAAACAACACAAGTCAAACATCAGAAGCTCTTGTTCATGCGCTGAGGATATCCATTTTTCGAATGCATAGATACAGGTATAAATGCGCGTATTATGACTCCAGAAAACGCCAAATTTCATGTCTTACTGCAAAAGGAATGACAATGCTCTGGAAATTTTTATTGGCAGCCAAAAAAAAAGCGAAGTCAAATAAACATATTTTTTTCTTTTTCATTCAGTTTTATTCTTAAAAAGTACACCAACTATGGCAAACGAACTTAAGGTTATTGTTTATATGACAGCTATCCTAGGTACTGGTTATGGGCTTATGAAGTATACTGTGCCCGATGAAGAAACGATGAGAAAAGTAAGATTGCAAAATATATAGAAAAAAAAAGAGAACCCAACTTGTTATACATAGCGTCTCAACCCTGCTTTAAGAAGAGAATATGATGAAAGAAAAGCTATGGACCGCGAAAAGGGGCAACAAATGATGGACATGATGCGTGAGGCTGCTGAAACTAAGAAGCCTGCTTGGGAAATTGCCAATGATCAACTTAACCGTAAATAAATTATTTTGAAAGAAAAATTGCTTTCTTCAAGGATTATTCTATATATTGAGCTCTCATGAATCCAATCTCAATACCTTCCAGTTGAAATGTCATTATGGGTAGGCTAAAGAAGACAGTGGTGTCTGTTACTTGAGTTTCTTACAAACGAGCCGTAAAGTATCTTTGATTGAAGCTCGAAACACACCAAATCAATCTGCATTCATAGATCGATTGCACCACACATAACCGAGTTGATAACAAGCAAAGTTTAGTTGGACCAAATACAAGCTTCAGTCTGTCTTCTTTACTGACACTAAAATTGCCTCCAAGTATGCAAGTACTCAAAGAATACATCAGATGGTTTTTTTTATTGCATATAAAGCTACATTTTCCACTTTGGATCACCTCTTCTCTTCTCAGTTTCTCGTATTTCAAACATGACCTGCACAGCTATAAATAAGCATACAGAAACTGAAAATAAAAACGATAAACCACTGGCAGTACCAAAGACTTTGGTTAACATCTCTTTCATGCCATCTACACCAACAGCAAAACCGACAAGGTTAGCAATCATCATCATCAGGATATTGCCAACCGCACCAATTCCGCAAACAAATCGATAATAAGGTTTGTTGCCATACTTGGTAATAAAAACAATTAGTCTCATATATACACACATGTCATTGTTCTTACCTTCTTTTCATTAAACAAGTTTGATGCGACAATCTCCGGTAAAAGAAACAGACAGATAAGCCAACCCCAAGCCAACAATTTGAGTTCAATATCATGCCATAACGCAACAAAGGTAAATACCACCCACATGTTGTATGCCATATATCTCGATCCACCCAACGGAATATAGATATAGCGGATTGTCCAACGATTGAAAGATCGATGCCAACTCTTCCAGAATCGTTGTGCTGAGAAATTGTTGCTCATGCAGCGAACCATATTCTCTTCAACCCAAATACCATCTACTAATGACCATAGGCGGAAAAAGCGCCAGGGAATCAAGAGCTTCATCCAAATAATAACCAAATTGAAATAGCCAATCATACTAATCTCAAGTGGCGAATCACCTATCCATGCTTTTCTCTTGCTTATTGCTACCACATAAAGATAGTGTAAAGTGATCTCCATCACAAGAATGACGCCTACCAACCGAGCAGCATATTTTATAGTATATTTCTTGGTGATGTTCTTGGAAGGAAACTTAAACTAGCAAGAACAGGATCAGTTAGTTTATTCGGAAACAAATGACACTTTAATGTTTACCTGAGAGACAAAATCGTTGAATGTGATAATAGGCCCACATAACAATAGGGGCGTATAGAGAACATAGGCCAAGAAATGGGCATAACTATAATCAATTTGTGGCAAAGGCTGGTGAATGCGTTCTCTATCTGATGTGGGTGTCTGGTAAAGCGCTGGTTGCTGCTTTTGCGACCAATAGTAATCCATATTGAATGAGATCAATCGCAAAACAACAAAATTAAACAGAATGTGCCATCTTGCTTGAAATCCTTCCCATTGATCTAGCCGTTGCCAACTCTCTCCAAACATGCTATGGTAGCGATATCCATCATAATATTCGTTGATAAATAATGCTAGCAGATTAAACATCCAAGTCAAGATAGGGTTGAGCTGTGATCCCTTAAATAGTTGACCAATACCAAAGCTAGTGGTTATCAAGAACAAGATCTTAAATGCGCTTGATCCATGAAACAGAAACAAGACAATCAACGAAGTAAGCATGGAGAAGCGAATGTGTTGTGTCCAGTGGTATTTACGATTCAAGGCATTAAGCGTTACATGCAAAAGCACAAGAGGAACAAGTTTGGGTATATTATCGCGGAATTGGCCATATTGAGCGTCACTGTTATCCTGGAATAGATGTTGAGTTTGTTTTTATCTAGGTTAACTGTCTGTAAGCATACCACTTTTCTTCCAAATAACCATCCTTCTGAAAGAAGATCTGCATATTCAGGATAGTTTGGATGAGTCTCTAGTAATCGCGTCTGTCAGTATTCAAAACTCGAGATGATAATAGTCAAAGAGAGCTTGTACTTACTTTGACTCAAGTTATAGGTCACTTTGAGCATATAGGGAACTACGATACAAAAGCAAACATAGTAGAAATAGAACTCTATACCATCACAAAGTAAGCATCTGTTGGATTGGAAGGGAGTCAAAGAAAAGTACTATATACCTTTTGTATGCCACCGAGAAGGCTTCAGCTGTATCTTGTTCGTGTGTTTCCCAATAGCCTCACTTTTCTCTTTTGATAACGGCTCTTCAGTGGTTGTCATGAAGGTTTTGAAGGGGGGGGGGGGAAAGGGGAAAAACGAATGGAATTCATTCTATGCTATTTTTTGTAAGGATTGAAACCCAGTGCCATTTTATTGCTTCAATGCAACTCTGGTGGTCTACACTTTATTCTGAAATAAAAATAGAAAAAAGTGTATGTAGTACATAAATCTGAAATAGTGAAAAGATAGAGAGCTATTTTCAAGTAAATCAAACAATAGACATTCATGTCTATTTTCTCAAACTAGATAGTAAACGCATAGTAGGAAGGGAAGAAAATAGCAGACAACAATAGCTTCTTACCTAAATCATCAGAATAAAAAAAGAAAAAAGGATAAGCCAAAGCACATCTACAGTTTATTGAATCAGCTTATTGTTGGCATAAAAAAGCCCCTAATGTTTTGTCTTTTTTTTTTTTTTCGCTATTGTATAAATAAACGTTATTATACATATAAACAAGAAATGGTATCTATCTTTTTTTTTTTTTTTAAAAAAAGAAGAAGAAGGTAATTTGAACTATATTAAGAGATGGGTGAAGCCTTCATTAAGCTCTGTAGAGCTTCAAATGCATCTCTTGGTCTATCATCAGTGTTATTCTCATGTGTGCTATCCTCAGCATGGCCTATTTGTGCTTGGTCTTTATCTTTACGGATAGTTTGATAATGGGGACGAATACTAGATAGACGAATAGCATCCTGAATGTATCGATTGCTTTCGGTAGCTATTAATGCCTCATCATAAGTGAACCATCGACGATCACGCTTTTTGCACTCAGGGTATTTTTTGACAATTTCATCGATCTGCAACTCGTAAATCCAATGATGTGCTTTCACCTTTTTCTTTTTCTTCTCAACAAAAGTACCGAGATGGCGAATAATATGACCCTTGATGCCGCTTTCTTCCCAAGTTTCTCGAAGAGCAGCATGTTCTTGAGTCTCGTCTGTTTCCCAACCACCTTTAGGCTATCCGAATAGAATTAAATATTTGTATACCAAAAAAAAAAGAAGAGAAAAAGATCTTACAATCACCCAGTTGTCAGGATTCTTACGTGAAGAGATCAAGATGACACGCTTTGACACTGAATCAATAGGCAGACAGCCTGCTACTTGTCTAATATTGTGCATATCGGTAACATCTTTCCCATGACCATGTCGAGCCTTTTTGGTATATTCTATCTGTGTAATGTTGAGTTGCTCTTCTGGTGGAGGTGTATCGAGTGTTTTTTCTGTCATGGACATCGGATAAACAAATATGTAAATATAAATAGAAAAGAAAGAGTGGATCAGTGGGCAAACAAATAAATGAAATTACCCGCCTTTTATATAAATACAAGACAAGTTGAAGTGTTTAATTTAATTTTTTTTTTTTTAAGAGTAAGTTATTTAAACCACCCAATAGAAGATCTTATACTCTGCGGAGGCTTTCCAAATTTAGTTATTCCTACATCAAAAAGGTCTAAAAAAAGAATTTATGGCCTCTGAACATTTCACCTGTTATATTTTTAGGCTCCACATGATGGGGATTTGAACTTTCGCAGATCGTGTATTGAACTTTGCTTATCGCGTTTTGGATGTTTGCTTGGCGCAATTCATGAGAAAAGACAAGTTTGGCTGGTCGCTAGATTTTATCAATTATTGTCTGAAAACTAATGCAGCTCATTTAAACACGGTGCTATATACTCGCTCAAGTAGATACTTTAAAACAATTAGACAAACTTGTCTTTTCTCATGAATTGCGCCAAGCAAACATCCAAAACGCGATAAGCAAAGTTCAATACACGATTCGCGGAAGTTTGAAATCCAACATGTGTTATTTGAATCCCTATGTTGAATGAATATTGACTGAAGGATTATCACTTTTGAGGTTATTCAAAGTACCTGAGAATAAGGTTTTCTATATTCTACAACATAAAGGAAATTCAGACTAGAAAGCAGAGCCATTCGTTGTTTGAGCAATATTACCAATGCCACTATTAACAGAAAAAAAAAAGTCGGGTGTTTTTTGCTCTTCGTCCGAATAATATCATTCAGTTTGCCAAGAAGTACGAAAGAAGTGCATGCAAAAGAATCTGATAAATGTCATTACTGTAACCATCAAACGTGACATCGTTTATTAGAATCAATGAAAAGAAAAGACAATTCTTAAGCATAAATAAAAAGTTGGCTGCAAAACTGCTTTGAGTATCATGCAGTTTGTCAATAATTCTTTTATCGCTTAGACCAAAATTTCAAAAGGCTACGAGCTATGTATCCTTGACAAGGATATAAACATAGGGACTTTGCCTGTTTTTTATCAAAGCAATTGAGACTATTGAGAAAATTTTCAGAGAGATAACACTAACTGTAGAACCGTAAGAGCTGCAAACTTGAACCAGCTTGATAGTTAAGGGAAAGTAGTATACCAAAACCCAACATATGGGAGGATTTATAGCAGAACAAGGAGTTCAGAATTTTCCAGCTGTCATTTTATGAGTTTGTTTGAATGAATATCTTAATGCACGAGGACAAGAAGTATATTGATTGTTTCAACAAAGATGGCTTTGTCTCTGTCAAAATCTAACTCTTTGTCTTTTAGCCCATGCAACATATACTTTCTGCTGGTAAGCTTGGCTTTTGGTTGGAGGATTATACATAGTAGATGGGCTATCAGTAGTGGGAATAGCGTGTTCAGTCAGCAAATATGCAGTAACAGAGTGTCGCGCATCAGAGCATCAGAACGAAGGGTTATTTCGAGGTTGTTCAAGAAACAAGTGAAGGAAAAGCAGAGAGGAAAGTATAAGAAAGGGGATTAGAAGTAGCTAGTCAAGAAGTGATACAGTGTCCCGTCGTATTGCATTATACGATAGAGGAAGAGAAGGGAGAGGGAATGATACAAGATCTATGCAAGATTGGTCAACCACTCAGCCATCGTTAGAATGATTTCAATGTGTTGTGTTGATATTTTACTAACCATAATGCAAGTACTGAAAGAGCAAATGACTATAAATGGCGCATATTGTTAATCGCTTTATAGTTCATCCTTGGGATTCATGTATGAAGTCAGTCTCTCCCAAGCAGAGTACTTCTCAAACAAAAGCACACATTGTTAAAGCACTATTGCTGTTCAACATGAGAGAGATAAAGGGCTGGAAGTGTATGCATGAATCTTGAGGATGGGTCATGAAGCAATTGATAAGCATGATAGAGTGTGTAGAGGATGTTCATCATTCCATCCAAGTCAGGTAGAGATTAGGTTTGATCAAGCAGTAGATTTAAACAGGTCGATCACATAAGAGTAACAGTAATCGAGCAACCTAGTGTCAGTCAGTAGAATGCTTATTGAATGTAGGCACAATTTACTGAATTGATTGAACTTTTATTCATTCAACAAAATTAAGTTATCAAGAAATGCATCTTTAGCGAGCAAAAAGAAAAAAAGTAAAAAAAAAGAAAAGTAAGATTTTATAACAAGTGTTTATTTATTGGATTTATAACAACATAATGTTAGAAGTCTATTAGCCAGTTTGTTACAACTGTTTCCAAGGGTAACCAATCGTGGAGGTTGACTTCAATCTACCCTCTTCTCTAGCTCACGGTGCGAGATACCGCCTGAGTGACCTCGTAAGGTAAAACAGGGGAAGACCATACCAACGTCCTACTGAGGATCCCTAGGGGTTGACGACAAGCAATGAGAGCAAAGGGTAACCAATACCCTCAAAGTGTCGCATATGTCAAAGACTCGAAAGGAAAAAGAGTGTCATATTTCGTATGAAGAAAACATAACTTGTATGCTAGGGGTACCCTCCCCGCTCTTCATCTTCCATAAGCACTCCCCGAATTGCTTCTAATATCCACGTCTGAACCTGCCTGGTAAAGAACCATAGCTCAAAGAACCACAGCTCTCACTTGACTAGGGTAGCCAGCATACGTCCAGGCATCACCCTCTCTCTCCCTCTAACTCTCTCCAACGAAAAAAGAAAGAAAGAAAGAAAGAAAGAAAGAAAGAAAGAAAGAAAGAAAGAAAGAAAGAAAGAAAGAAAGAAAGAAAGAAAGAAAGAAAAAAAGTGAAGCTGTCACATCCTGAGTGAGAGTATCCTCCCCTTTAACTCCAACTCCTAGCTCTCTTATTCTCTACTGCTCCCTCACTGAAGGGGACTAAAAAGCAAAAGAATAGTCATGCGAGAAGGGAGAAAGAGATCAGCAAAAGAGAAAGTCCAACACTGCTACGAAATCAGGAGGGCACCCTTTCAAACATAACAGCAGCCAACGCGTCTATCGAAAAGATGTCATTCACGCCGGTCTCTCTTGCAACTGTGCATTACTGAAGAAACAGTAACGAGCTGCCTCAGTCTGTGCGATAGCAAGAATCACCTTGCCCTTGAAGAGAAAAAAAGAGAAAAAAAAATAGGGCGAATTTTTCTTTCCTCTATATGAAAATTGCCTCCCCTCCATGCTTTCTCAAAAGCAGTCATAATGGTGACGTAGCACATCACTCAACATCTATTGCTGGTTTCTTTCTCTCTCTCTCTTTCTTTGTATAGCTGATACAATAGAGAGTAAAGGGGAATTGACAATATGAAGGAGCTTGCTTTATTATGCAGCTAATGACTTTGGACATAGAACTCCTATACAATTGTAGTAACACATAGCCAACACCGAAATCATGCGGAGCAAGAAAAGAAAAAAAGGTACTTCTACCCGAGACCTCATTAGACCTGGGAAACGGGCGTCCGGCTCTGGCGTGCCATTTTTTCATAGTCATATCTAAAAAGAGTATGACTCCCAAGTATTTTGCTGCTGAGTTGTATGGTTTGTGATTCTTTACTTGCGTGTCATGAACCAGAGTTTCCAATTAGCAATACTTCTTTTGAAGTTTGACATTTTATTGTCAAACATAAAGGCAATTTACAAGATCGCAAAATTCTTTGAGTTTCATGATTTCAGAAGCACACTCTGTCTTTCAACGAGGCAAAAGAACAAATCAAGGCTTTAAAAAGACGAGGAAGACTACAATTTGTGTGTGTGTGTGTGTGTATATATCGTCTCTTTTTCTTTTCTTGCAAGTAAATCATTCTACCCAAAACAGAGGTGCTCATTGATGGCTTCATCCTTGGAAATTTATTCTTTTATGCATCCCATACTGCTTCCTATGGTCCCAAAAGGTGTTCAAATCAAAGCCAATCATGCCATTCCATTCGGATATACCCAATGCAGCATTCTGACTACCAAAAAAGAGACTTGAGTTACAAACGATCCTAAAAAAGTATTTATATGGCATTTTTCGTTTTAAATAATTAAAACCAAAGAAGCTTGATTTAACCATAATACCAAAATGATCCAATAGTGTACCAAGCTTATTGAAAAAGTAAAGAATTGTCATTTGCTCATTTTTCTTTACCATATAACACTTGTTTAATCACCATCGTTATATACGCTGAAGGCAATCTGCTACTATAACTCCCTTTTGAGACATAAACAGAATATGATTCGCCTATAAACCACTTTTATTCAAAGTGAGTCTGTTTAAGACTTAACCCAGCAATAAATAGCTGTGAGACTGCCTTGGTTTCTCTTGTGAGATCCCAAATGTTTCTTGAAACCGTATATATGAAAACAAGGTTTTGCCTAAGGTGGATCGCAATTAATTGTGAGACTGCCATCAAGCTTTGCGTGGTGGTGGCACTCTTCAAGCCAATTGTAGGAAAAAAAAAGTAGCATTGATTAACAGGAGGCGCCAAAACAGATAGTCGGCCTTTGAGATGCCTTCTCTGTCTCTTCATGCCCTTCGCTTTATATAGAGTAATCCTAAAGCAAACTGGTGCAAACTTGTTAGAAACGTGACAACACATGTCACACAAAAGCTTTTCAATATGCGCATAGACAGGTAGCATTTTGCTTTACAGCAGCACATTAAACTATATCTGAAACAGTTACAAGAGGATTACGATTGATAACATATCTTGTTGAGATCCCAACAGTAATTGATTCCTTAATGTCGAATACCTTATTGCTATTGGCTTGTCAAGAAGAGAAAAAAGAGGATGAAGGCTGCTGAAGGACTTGAGATAAGTGACACCCATGGTATGATAGAGAAGATCAATGATTGTCTGTCTGGAGTGTATGTTATTTATAAAAAGCTTTCTATGCCATGATGTGCTTATCAAACACGGCTATCTTTTTTTCTAACCTGTCTTGCTCTGAAGTATGGAGCCGACAGTAATGGATTGTCAATCATTGCTCAAGTTGAGGATAATGAATGCTTTACAATGAGATCTAACCTTACACCATTTTCTTAAGTTGGCACTCTGAGAGAAAAATATTGCCACAGAAAAATTTTAAATTGCACAATAAACCTCATGTACAGTCGACGAAAAAAGGTTTTTAAAGCGCAAGTCCGGTTCCACGGCCATAAACAAGTACCTGCTCTAGATGATTGTTTATCTTGTCTGCTTTACAACTATTTCCGAATTGTTTGTTAATTGAGATTTTTCTACTTTAGGCTTATGAATAATTAAGTTTTGGGGCTTCACTAGCCATAAGAGGAAGTCAGGTACCAGAAGCAAAGCTTAAGTTGATTTTGACAGTCTAATGACTGAGTTACAAAGTACATGTCTTTTACTTGAATAAAAGACATTACTAATACACATTTTTCGGCACATAGGTATCATTCGAGAAAAAAGTTTCTTTTTTTTATTGTAAGACTTGAAAATGATGGAAATAGTTCTGAGAGTCGAAGCGTGAGGAATATGTTCCTTTATCATAAAAGAGAGAAAAGAGACAATAAGTCTGTCCTTAGCAAATAGAGAAAGCACCTATATCAGCCATAAGTTGTGATGGCTTGCTCAAATAGAATAGACGATTGTTTTTTTTTTTCAAAAGCTTAAACTTCTATAACAAATTCTTTTTCCTTGGTAAACTTGTGAAATCTGAGTTCAATGTTGCCAATGTTGTTACTAGCAGAAACAGTGAGCTTAAAAAAAAAGGTCCTTGCTCAAGACATCCGACAAAGAAAATTTTTAAATGCGACATGTTGATACAGGAAAATCTGTGCAATATGGATCTCACTAATAAACTATGGTTCTGCAAAGTCACACCTGGACACAAAAAAAAAAAAAAATACCACAGCAATTATAAAACCAACTGTCTTTTCTTTTTTCTGTCTTTTCTTTTTCTATCATCATAAAGATTGTCAACCAGAATGGCTAAAGGGGAAACATCGCCATTGCTCGGGAACAAGCATACCCATTATAAATCGAGCAATTCTGACAGTAGCAGCAGCAGTAGCAGCAAGGATATCGATGTTGTTACTGTCATGGCATCCAATCCTCCTAGTATCAAAGTAGTTGTCTCTGAAACAAGCAGTGAACCCTCTAATGAAATGGATGATATCTACAAGCAAAGGCTCCGTGGAACTAACATCTATGCTATCTTCGCTGGGTAAAACAGTAAGAAAATGTTGGCCAACCTCCATTTAATAATTCTTTCTTTTTTGACATGTAGTATTTATGTGGCTGTTGTTCTAGCCTCTTTGGATAATTCAATTGTAGCAACCATCTATCCACAGATTGGTACCGAGTTCAAAAGGTAAAGGCAGAAACAAATGCGAGAGAAAGGAAAATCTAGTAAGGCATTGAACATAAACATTGTGTGTAGATCAAATGAAATGATTTGGATTGCTACTTCTTATATGCTGAGCTTTACAGCACTTCAACCATTATGTAAGTACAGCAAACAAAGTCTGGCTCTTTTCTGTTGTTTAACCCTTTTTTTTTCCTCTTTGAGATGGTCGCATATCCGATGTCTTTGGACGCAAATCTGCACTTTTATTCGCTACAATTGTATTTTTCATCGGATCCTTCCTTTGTGGTGCTGCAAGTAGTTTATGGGCTCTAGTCATTGCCAGAGCTATTGCTGGTGTTGGTGGTGGTGGCATCAATTGGTAAGAATACATTTGAAGATTTCTGTTTTGTGAAACCACTAATTTTTTCAATTTCAAACTCAACAGTATGACCACTGTTATCAATGCTGATTTAGTTCCTATCAGAGAAAGAGGCAAATTCCAAAGTTATGGTAACATTGCGTTTACTGTAAGTTATCAAAAAGTCCATGACAAGTGTTCTCTATGGTAACGCTAACACTTCCTTTTTCTCTTCAATTATTAAGGTTGGCTCGATTTTAGGTGCACCTTTAGGTGGTTTACTCAATGATACCCTTGGATGGCGTTCTTGCTTTTATATCAATCTTCCATTCTTACTAATTACCATCTTTATTGCCTCTAAGCTCTTGACCAACTACAATCTTGAGGAAAACACAAGTGAAACATTCCGCGAGAGATTGAATCGTATTGATTATGCAGGTGCAATCACTGTAGTCATTGCTGTTGTTTGCTTCTTGATTGCCACATCTTTGGGTGGCAACATCAAGCCTTGGAGCGACCCTATTGTTTTGGGTTGTTTTGCTGGTGCTCTTGTGTTCACCATCTTGTTTTGTGTTGTTGAGGCCAAATTTGCTCTTCATCCTTTGATGCCCTGGCATATTATTTCTAGTCGCACTCCCTTCGCTTGTGCCATGGCCAACCTTTGGTGCTTAATGGCTACCAATGCTGTTATCTATATCACGCCTCTTTACTTTCAAGCCCTGCTAGGCTTGAGTCCATCGCTTGCTGGTATCTATTTTACACCCAAAATTATTTTTGTCTGCATAGGTTCCGTCTATTCAGGTCAATACATGTCTCGCGTGGGTGAGTTCCGTAAAATTACTATTGCCGCTGCTGTTCTCTCTATGGTCGCTATGTTTGGTTATACTTCCTGGACTCCTGAGACATCCAGGCTGATAATGCTTGTTTGCTTAGCTGCAGATGGTTTGTCTATGGGTATTGTAATTACTGCTGTCTTGATTGGCTTACACTCATGTGTTGAACATTCTGGTAAAAAAAAACAAGACATAAAGAAGAATGGTGTTACACAATCAGTTATTGACATATTCTCGTTTTCTTTTTTTGTATAGAAATGGCTACCATTACATCTATGTCTTATCTATTCCGTTCAGTAGGTGGTGTTGTTGGTGTCTCTTTAACTTCTGCTATTTTCCAAGCTGTTGTTAAAAATGTTTTAGTTAAGAAGATTACTGGCCCTAATGCTGATATTGTAAGTCTTTTCTTTCCTCTCACATTATACCTACAGATGAAACTGATAATATTGAGCATAGTACATTGAAATTGCTCGTAAATCCATGACTGAAGTACGCAATCTTTTACCTGCTGACATCCTCAATGATGTCCTCGATTCATATCAAATTGCTCTTCGCTATACGTATGCAGCATGTGCTGTCATGAGCTGCCTTACCTTCTTTAGCAGTCTTTTGATACAAGGTGGTGACCTTAGTCAGAAGAGAAAATAAATAGAGACACAAGACAAAACAAACTGCATATATGATTCCCTTTACAGTTTATTCTAAATTATAAACTTCTCCCCCTTTTTTTTGCATCTCATAAGATAGCGCTAGCTGTATATAATATTGATGCTGCATTCAACCAAACAACAGATAATAGTAATAATAGGCAGCAATTAAACTTCTTTTGTTGTATATCTTAGATTAAAAGGTCTAATTTTTTTTTTATGATATGTAAATTGTTTAATGATTAGGGCTGGAAAGAGAAAGAAGGAGATCAATGTGGTTATGCTGCATGATGTGTAAAGGAAAGAGAAAAAGCTTTGTATAAAGTGCCAATGCGTATGAATGTATGTATGCTTATATAGACATAAGTTATTGATCATGATTGACTTCATTAGAGGTGTCGTTCACAACAGGCGTAGAAGCAGCAGACGATGTGTTTCCCACCGCAGCAGCAACGGCAGCAGCAACAGCAGCAACAGCAGCATGATCTTCATCATTGGATGGATCAGATATATGATCAGGTACGGGATCCACGGCGGCAACGTCAGCAGGAGCAGTCATTTCGGAAACGATAGCATTGGGCTTGACCATTCCTTCGACAATACTAGCATTGTCATTGTTAGTCGAGTCATCGACGTTAGTTAGATCGATAGTTGTAGCTTGGGTAGGATGACTCACTACCATCAATTCTTGGCGAGGACCATAGAATCGTTCGGGTGAGTATTTGGCCTGAAGTGTCTGTAAGATTTGCTGGCTTTCAGGTCTTTCGAACTCGCTCATAAACTCAGCCCATTCAGTTGTGTTGAAGTTATGGAGCAACTTACGGCCAGAGACCTGTCTACTGAGCAGCAAGAAACCACGGCCTACAACACCACAAACAGAGCAAATACGCTCGCCAATTGTAAGACGACGGCGAATGGCTTCCCAATTGCTATTAGCAAGCACTTTTTCGATATCAGCACGACATTGTGCCATAATAGTGCGAGGATCGCTGCCTTCCATCTGTTGCTGTCGTTGTTTCTCAATCTCCATATCACGATAAGCCAAGTAAAGTTGAAAGTATTCGTAGTTGAAGTATACGCCTGCATTTTTGGGCGCAAAATCACAATCGTAGTGAGCAGCCAAATTAGCAAAGTGAGCAAAACGTGGTAAAGGATCGAGCGAGCCATGTTTTGTAGAACGCTCATGACCTTGAATAATCAATTTGACTTCATCGTCTACTGTATTAGCTTGGTGCAATAGATCAGCCTCTGGTACTTTCAAGAGATCGTTGATCACTTCATTGCCTGCATGAATTTAAAATAGAAAGAGTAGGAAGAGGCAAAGAAGAGAAAGAGAGGAATGTTAATAAGCCTATATAGTTTAACTGTATGAGTTATATTTACGTCTAACAGCATATTCTTTATCTCTTGGGGAGGATTTCTTGGCTCGTTTTGTACCATCCTTATTTTCGGCATGCTTTCGCTTACCAGTAGTTGTAGGTACCTGGTGTACAACAGCGTTGACAGCATGATGAGGTGTAACCGAAGCTAAGGCCGCTTGTAATAAATGTTGAGGAGAACCATCGGCACCAGTGGCAGAAAAGAGATGTGAAGTATGAGTCGAGCCAACATCATGCATCAAATCGGCTGTACTGCCGGCCATTAGAGAAGACATATCTGAATTACTGTCTGACATTGGTGCTATGGCTTGTGGAGGAGGTGGAGGCAGGCTATGTTGAAATGCATCTTGCTGTGTGCCTGCCACATTGACAGCAAAAATTTGTTGTTCCTGGCGAAACATGATTTTGGACATATTGGGCACCTTGAGAAACGAAACGGTATCTCCCAACGCATGACAAAGGGCAAAGAACATAGAACCTGTCTGACTAGGAGAGCCTTGTGTTTTAATGTCCTTTACGCACTGATAAAAGCGCAAGATGCGATCATCACTTAGAATGTCGGCCAGGGTAGGTGAGAGAATGCTGCAATCCTCCTGAGCAACTTGATTACCTACTTGTTGTTGCTGAGTCTGGTGGTTAGGTGATTGAACATAAGTAGCCTCTTGTGCTGAAGCAGTTCCTGTATCCATTTTTTTTTTTTTTCAATTATGCAAAGTATAAAAAAAAAGTTGTTGTTCGAGTTCCAGTCCGGAAAGTGATGGATAATGAGTGAAAAAGAGATAATTCAATGAAAAATTTTCTCGTTTTTCTTGTTCGAAACTGCCACGTCACGGCAGGCTTTTTATAGACACCCCTCATCCCAATTTGCGCCAGTTGACCTCGAGCTTTCATTTATCCGAAGTCTGCAGAAATGTTGTATATTTTCTTTTTATTAACAATATAAATTAGAATGAATGGTATTTCTTTTCAAGCTCCCAAGCTTCCTCAACTGCTTTCGCAACACTTTGAGCATTGGCTTCAGATGCCTTTTGGAGAGGATTTCTAACAATGCCTTGACCATAACCTAATTTGGATTGAATAAAACTTTTTGTTCCAGCAATACCATGCCATCTACAAAGAGCATCATCAGCTTCTACCAACTTGCGTTGCAACTGAACAGCATCTTGTAATTTTCCAGCATCATACAGGTTCTGGATTTCTACACAAAGACTAGGGAACACATTTCCTGATCCAGGAATTAAACCAACAGCACCAATCAGCAGTTCAGGCAAGAAAAAGTCTGTAGAGCCAGCCAACAATGTAACTTCTATAAAGTCAACATAAAAGCATTTAGCATGGCTTTCCCTTTTCTCTTTCTCTTTCTCTATATCTTACCACTAGGATTTGTCTTATTCACTAAATTGGTCATTTTGCCGACATTGCCTTCTGTACCTTTGATGCCAATAATGTTCTTATGCTTTGTAAGCTGAGCCAATACATCAACACTGATATCAACACCTTGACACACTCCAGGATAGTTATAGATAATAATAGGCAGAGAAGAGTGTTCTGCCACTTTTGTATAGAATTGAATTAATGCATTGTCATTGATGGCACCACGATAGAAAGAAGGGGGCAACACCAGAGCATAGCCAGCCCCACATTCGGCTGCCTTTTGAATATAAGCAATAGTAGTCCTTGCACTTTGAGCTGATGTACCAGCAATGATCTTCAAATCGGGATTGTGCTGCTTAACAGAAGCAACACACTGTCTGATGACTTCATCTCGTTCGGCTTCTGATAGAGCAACCGCCTCACCCATCGATCCTAGTACAACTATACCTGAAATACCAGAGTTTGAGAGGAACTTGATGTGCTGATCAAATGCTTCCAAGTCGAGATCTTCATTTTCTTTGAAAAAAGTAGGTACAGGAACAAAAACACCACGCCCGAGAGAAGTCATAGTCATATTCTAGAAAAGATGTATGTGTAAAAAATTCCAAAAAAAAAGAATACAGTAACAAGAAACAGAAGATAGAACTGTTTATATATCAAAATTTAAACTCTGCTTCTCACACTTTTTTTTTCCTCAATCTGCATTAATATCGCGAGAAAAAAACCCCTATTGTCCGAAGGAACCTCTAGGAGGAAAATAAAGCCTTTTGCAGGCAATTTGTCGCTTCTTTAAATTATTTCATTGGTCCTTAATATTCAGTCAAACAAAATACTTGAGGTTGTCTTTAGTATCGTTTGCTAGTATTTTAAAACTTTTAACAAGTTTTCAAGGTTTGGCGCAAGCTTACGTTTAGGTTCAAAGAAAAGTTTGTGTCTATACAGTTAACTCTTTCAGCTGAGCATGTCGATAAAAGGCTTCAAATCACTCTTGCAGAGCTTTGCAACTATACCAAGGAGCTTGCAATTAGTTTCGTCGGTATTTGAGGAGCATACGAACCAAAAGATCTAATGCTCGCTAAAGCAGGCTCTTGCAATACATGCTTCAAAATAATGAAATAGCAAAAAGTTACATGTGCAGACTTGCAATGATGGATAAAACAGGTAGTTAATAAAGAGGAAGGCTTAGTCAAGAGGAAAAGATCTTTCATAAAGTCTATTTGATTCACACATTCAATAGAATTCGGGAAGAAAATGTGTTTTGAAAAGCTAGTTTTCCTGTCAAATGTATCATTCTGTCTAAAAAAAAAATTGCTAAATCATTTCAAAGAGAATATATAAAGTGTTGTTAAACCACAAAAATCAAAGCCCGCAAATAAACAAGAAATTCGCAAATAAACAGACTTGAACTGTCTACCTTTTTTTTTTCTCTCTCTCTCTTTTCTTTTAAAAATAAATCTTTTGTTTCTCTTTATTTGTCAACATGGCAGGAGGATCAGATCTACCTTTTCCAAACAGCTCTAGAGCAGATAACTCATCCTTATTTGGAGGAGCTCGCTTTGGCAGAAAGAAGAGAACTATTATCATATTACTGTTAGTGGTGGTGTTTTTTGTCTTATGGTTTAACTCAGATTTGGACCGTTCAAGTGCTGTTTCTGTTGGCAACTATGTGCCTGATGATGCTACAGGTATTAGCCCTGATGAACAAAAGACGTCTGATCATAAAAACGTTCTGAGCGAGGACGAGCAAATGATGGAAGAAGAAGAGGAGCAAGAGCAAGATATGCCTGTCGTTAGCACCGAGCCCACTACCATCTCCAAAAAGCCACCTACTGTCAAGAAGCCATCAGGCTCTAGCTTGAAGCCAGTTACTACTATTCATATGACACCTCAACATTTCAAATACTTTATTGTTATTGCCTCTAAGGCTGATAACCTGAGTCGTCGACAAACAATCCGTGACACTTATTTTGGACAAACAGATAATATTGAGCCCTGCATGAAGAGAGACAAAGGTGTAAACTACATGTTTTGGGTTTATGGCAATGAACCCACACCAAAGACTGCTGAGCGTCGCTTATATGAGACTGAAAAGATGGAATGGAATGACTTGGAAAAGGTTTCTGCTACAGCTTACAGTCAAGATGCTGTTTTGAAATGGGTAAGTGCTTTAGAATTTAACCAGGCAATTTAAGTTGGCTGTACTAAAAAAAAAAAAAAAAAAATCTATTTTTATAAACAAAAAAAAAAAAAGGTGAACACCAATTTGAGTGCTAGAGGTGTTACTTTTGATTATTTGATTATTCAAGATGCCTACTCTGTCATTCAATTCAACTATATTCAACAGCAGGTTCTGAACCAAGTAGGCAAGATGTGGGAGGTCAAGAAGGGTGCTACCGATCTTGTTTGGGTATCTCCTCAGCATGAAAACGTCCTTGTGGCTGGTTCGGAGGCTATCAAAAAAGTTTTAGACAACGAAACTCAGTTCAAAGACATTATTAGTGATGCTACGTTGATGGCCAACTACTATGAATACTATCGTTCTATTAAGGTTCAGCTCAACTTTGTTACTGCCAGAAAGGAAGTTGATCGTCTCGTGAACGCCATGAGTCAGTTGCCTGTCTTTATCGAAAAGGATGATAGCTTTGTTACCTGGACCAACACAATTGAGTCTCTTCCTGATATGCCAATTGCCGTCAGTGATGTCTATCAAGATGGCGATTTTACTTCTGTGGCAAAGACAATTAAGGTTGGTGTTACCTCCTTATGCAAGCCTCTTGAAAAAGCCAGTATTGCTGTGATCACTTCTTCCTTCATTTATGCAGATAGTTGTATGGAGCCTTCTGCTGCATTGGCTGCTGACAACAAGCGTGAATATGCCAAGGCACACAACTATGCCTTTGTTGCACGCTCTAACGAGTTTGCTCAACAAGAAGTCCGTTCTGTGAAACGTAGAACCGTTTGGGGTAAGATTGATGCTGTCCAAAAAGTACTTCCTCGATATGAATGGTTGTTCTGGATGGATATGGATGCTGTTATCATGAACCCTGATATCACAGTACAAGGCATCTTGGATGACTTGCGTAGAAAGTACCCTGATGGCCCTCGCGCTTTCGAAAGTAAGATTGATTTAGTGATTGCTAAGCCCACAAGAGACAAGATGATCAATGCTGGCGTCTTCTTTTTGCGTAACACACCTTGGGCTCAAAAGTTCTTGAATGACGTTCAGGCATCAAAGAATTGGTACAACCAAGGTCCCTCTTATGAGCAAGGCGCTATGTGGGATTTGATCCAATTGCCTGGTTACAAGGAGCATGTTCTTTTACTTGAAAATGATGACCATACCTTCAACACTTTGCCTAAGCGTTATGTTCCTGGTGACTTTATTGTTCATTTTGCTCCTGACAAGTGTCCTGGACCTGCTGTATTGACTGGTCTGGAGGCTGCCCAATTGATCCAAGAGGGAGAAGTTATCACTTCTTTCGAAGAAGCATAGTTTTATCATTATTATTGTTATTTTCATACACACACACACACACACACATCATACACATTTTTGTAAATTATTTCATGAATAAGAAAAAAAAAAATAGATTTACTTTGTAATTTCTTAAAATAGAATTAAACATTATAAATGTCAAAGGAATAGTGAAATTAACTTTTTAGCCGTCAATCATTCTTTGCTTTATTGTGTTAAGCAAAACCCAGCCATTGTATCCATTCAACTGCCTTTAGCCAATAATGATTGAAGTAGTTGCCAATGATCAACATGGTTGTGATAGACTGCTGCGAATCGTCCATTTTTTGTTCTAAAAGATCTACTTTGCCGTAAAAAGTACCAACATTATCTTCAATGTCCTTCAACTTATCATTCATGACTTTGAGCTCATAGTGTATTTTCGCACTGTTATCCTCGACATCCTTTAATCGCCTTTCTGTCTCGTTTTGATCTTCTATCACATGCCGCGAATCCCTCTGAACTATCTCAAACTGCCGAGAGCGAGCTTCATATACCTCTTTAAGCTCACTCGCGGTTTTTTCATATATATCTGCAATTGATTTGATTTCTTGATAAGCTTGCTGTAGCATGAATTGCTGTTGACATAACTGCTCATAGGCCAAATAGGTTTGCACGTTGATCTTAGTCACTGGTTTTGTGTCCATTTTAGGTGCAATTCCTGACATTGTCTGCGATCGTTTACGGATTTTGGGAGTCGTTTCGAGAGTATTCGATAATGAACTCAATCTACCTTCAGTATCATTTGAGAGTGTCTTTGTAGATATACTGCTGAACAAAACACTATCAGATACAGAGCGAGTATGACGAATATTAGAACGAGTAGGCTGATAAGGAACAAAGTCGCCTTCTTCTGTATGCTTGTTGTGTTTTGTATTGGTACCAGAAGGTGGAGTCGATCCTAGGATTGTGCTTGTTGTCTCTGATGAACGAGAGATACGTAATCTTGGTGATATTGGAACCATGTTGGTTGATTGGACATAAGAAGGAATATCTTGATGGCTTAGTTGCTTATGAGGAGACGAAGTAGAAGATATGGCTGACAGAGGCGATGCGCTACTTTGATGCGCTGTATGAGGTGTAGTAGGAGCTGAGGGAGGTCCTGAAGAGAAGGAAGGAGATTTCTGCAACGATAGAGGAGAGGGTTTCCTGGAAGGAAGAGATGTTCGGAATCCTGATTCTTCCTCGAGGATTTTAGAATGATTTGTTTTTTGTGGTGATACTCCCATAAGATTGTCTGCACTAAGGTGGGAAGAGGAAGGAGAGGCGCTTGTAAATCCTAAAGTGGGTGATCGATTGACATCTTTCTTACTGGTGTCGGCTGTACTGATCCAAGGAATTGAACCGGCTACTCTACTTAACATATCGACGGCAGCACCTCCTGTTCTAGATACACCCTTGATCATATGTAGCAGTTCATTCGATTGTTGATCTGTGCTATGGTGAGACGATCCCTTCAGACGGGGTCTCCAGATTGTTCGAAGACTCTCAATGGTAGCATGGTGACGGAATGTTTCTGGGTCAGACGTTTCACTGAACAATGGAGAATTGGTAATGCCTGATATATCATCTAGTTTTGACTTGATTACTTTCTTCACTTTGAGTTGATTGGACGTATGCTCATTCAATTTAGCCAAAGTCTCTAGATTGATCAAGCGTGTAATCTGAATATTCTTGTGACGTTGGTAGTCACCTATATCTGCTCTAAATGAATCGTAGTCCAAGAATGGATCTTTGATGGTTGTGAAATTATGGTCCTGAAGCTTATTTCGACACATAAGTAATTTGGAGATGATAGCTGCCAGCAAATGAGGCTCCATCCAAGGTTCCTTTAGATTGAACTAAGTCGATTTGGAAAGAAGCTTATCGATATAAGTGTTTGGGAGGGAAAAGCTTTTTTTTTTCTTTCTCTCTCATTCATTTGCTCATTACCTCTGTCGTTTTGACTGGATCATATTTAGTATAGAATTCCCAAAAGGCAGCTGTTGTCTCATCGCAAATTAGTCCGTCAATGTAATCTCTGTGCAGTAAATCAAATAGATAAAGAGCTATCTGAACAAGCGACACTAGATTGATAACTGCATCTTCAAATTTAGCAGTATCAGCAATCCGATAAAGCGATCTAAATTTCTCTTCCGAAGCGGAATTAGGTGGGTGGAGGTTAAGTGAGCTTCTGCCTGTACAGTTGGCTCGTCTCAAGTTGATATTGACATAGGTTCTTTTTATCCATTTCTCGTAGTCGCCGTCAGGCACAAGGACCATGTCCATATCAAACGGTAGCTCTCCTGGATTTGTTAGTGAGATTTCGCCTAATGGTGTTGGCTTCGACTTGAGATGGGCTCCAACATTCAAAAAGGTGCGAATCTGAGGTCGAGGCTGTTGAAGTTCGGCTGTCGAGATAGCGATAACAGCTACTTGAATCTATCCAACAAGAAGTTAGAAAAAAAAAAGGTCTACTCAACTGAATTTAGAAAAAGTAGTTACAACGTGATTCTCATCGCCTGTGAACACCTTGACGACATTGGAGTCAATTTTGCGATTGCATATCCTATAGTCGTGGTTTAGAAATAAGCATAAATAAAGAGCAACACTACCATTGTTCTACAATATAGATTTGATAGCCTCTTAATTCTTGCCGTTCTTCAATCACACTCAAACCACAAGTGGCAGCCATTTGAAGTGCTCTTTTTCTCTCTGCAAATACAAAATGCTTCTTTTCGGCCATATAGAAAATCAAATATACAAGAAGGATAAAAGAAAAAAGAACTTTTTTTTTTATTATGATGATGATCAAACTTATTATTATTTTAAGAGTCACACTAAAAGGTGAAGTTATTTTGAGGTATGAACACGTACAATAGATCGGCTAAAGCCAGCAGCAATAACTGCCATAAGTCCACCAAACACAAGCACTGGAGTGACACTAGACATGGATTGCTTGTCCTTGACAGCATCAGCAGCAGCAAAGATAAACGAGGAAATGATGGCTACTGCAAACTGAGGAAATACAATATACATGTTGTGAACACCTAGAATCATGCCTGCATCAAACTCGTCTTGCTGTTGAAGCTCCTCTTCGTTGCTGCTGCTAGAAGGTGCTGCTATAATCATCTTTTGTCTTTTTTCATCTTCGAAGCTAACATACTCTCCAACAAGTGAGAAAGGCACCCAAAGAACAATAGCCCAAGGAACACCCATAATGGCCAAGACAACGGTGGCAGCTGTAACACTCTTGACAAACAGGCTGGAAATTAGAGCGAATGCAACAGTCAAATGAGAGAGAGTATAGATATTGATGAGATCAAAAAGTTTAGTTCTAGTAAACTTGGAGGCAATAGAGGGTATGACAATGCCTGCAACCACGGATACAACGGAATAACACAAAAGAGCGAACGACCCGGCTCTAGTTCCTTGAGCCCAGTCTAGAGGCTCGTCAGGTGTTCTGGGGGGATGAGTAGCAAAATAGATGTCGGAAACCCATTGCGTACTATAGAACAAAAACGGAAACCAACCCATCCAAGCAAAGAATTGGGTATTGCACAGAGTTTGAATAGGCTTTGGTAAAAAGCGAAATGCTCTCCAGATGTAGAAAAAAGTACTATACCAAGGTCTGATTGTTTTTTTTATAAGAGTTACATCCACATGAGTCAGTCAATACTCTTTCGCTTTTAACACTTCTTTTGTAGTACACTTACTGATTACTGTCTTCATCATCTTTTCTTTCAACTACTTTTTCCTTTGTTGTGATACAGGTAATGGCCAATGTGCTGACAAACACAATAATAGCAACAATACAGAATACCTTTACTTGAGAGTCGCCTAACCAAGGAAGATATTTTACCAAATCAACAAAGCCAACAAAGTAGCCAACAACCATTGCAGTGTTACTCATGCGTGCACTCCAAGCATTAGCTACATCTTGTTGCCACAGAGGTGGAATATCTAAAATCAAAGCACGACAGATAGCTTGAACGGCGTTTAGAGTGAAGTCCAAAAAGTAAAAAGAAGCTACAGCAACTACAATTGCATTTGCATGTGCCTATAGATAGATGGTAAGAGAAAACAAGAATATAAAACTACATTAACCAGGTAGCTTACGGCTTGCTTGATAGTCTCGGCACTATCATGACGTGAGAACCAAACTGCCATATAATAGCCTAACTCTCTGGCATAAGCAACACCAACCATGGATAAACAAGTCAAGAAACCAGCAACAATAATAAATGGTCTTCTTTTTCCCAGGCGAGAAGTACATTTATCACTGAAAGCACCAATCAACTAAATATATAAAAAAAAGAAAAGATGAATCTCTTACAGAAACAATACAGAAAACTCCTATAAGCTTCTTACAGGTTGAACCAACAAGCCAGACAATGGACCAGCTAGCCAAACTAAAGCAGTTAACTCTTTTGATAAATCGAGCGATAAAAGATAAGGTGTTCCATATCTAGCAATGACGAAATAGGATGAGCTATATATTAAAGGTGTACATGAAGATCTTTCACTTACGATAACTCAACTGTCCCTAAAATGTATCAACAGAATAAGGAAATAAAATTAATAAAATGAAAGCACCATGATGTCAGTATGTGTACAACCGTTGTATCCCCCCCACACACACTTATACACCCATGCGTCCATATCGGATTGAGATAATTACATGTAAACTGCACACC
Organism: Blakeslea trispora; assembly: GCA_025331445.1. NCBI lineage: Eukaryota > Fungi > Mucoromycota > Mucoromycetes > Mucorales > Choanephoraceae > Blakeslea > Blakeslea trispora. The sequence continues at coordinate 97,022 of JAIWNE010000088.1, read as the reverse complement.
AGCCATACAGATGGTTAAGGTTAGGATCTGCAAGAGGTTAAGCCCAGGAACACTGGCGTCATCCAAATCAGAAAGTTTTTGGTAGCTTAAAGATCTGCCTGCACTGTTATAAGTAGATGCTTCAAAACTAGAGCGTCTACGATGCGCTTTTGGTCGACTAACTGGGGGCTTTCTGTTACTACTACCACTTAACAGTGGTGTTTTGGAATTGGGCTCAGGCATAGGTATATAAGAAAGAAAAAAGAAAGCAAGAAAAAGAGAGTAAAGAATAGAAAATATGAAAGAAATAGAAAGTTTGAGAATTTATAGTAACAGCTGGTTTGTGTAACAAGTATGATCCAATCAGATAAAGAGTCAGAGAGGCGCTCGCATAAATGAATATAAAATTATTATGATTACTTTATTATGGTGTACTAAGTTGGTAAGAGGAATTAAATAGATTTAGGATTAAAAGTAGGTGGTGTATATTGTCTTCTCATTATTGGCTCTATCACTTCAGGTTTCTGTGCTGTATACGAATAATAGTTTGTAAAACTTTTGTACTGCTCCATTTCCCTTGAAGCAGTTAATATGTCTCGTTCAAATGTATGTGGATAATTAGGCCGGCCATAGAAATTTCGTATGGCAGGTTGAAATTTGGTGAGAATATTGACGATATCGTCTCTGCACAAAACGCCGATACGCCCGCCCCAAACACCAATGGGTATTGATCTGTATTTGATTTGTTGATGGATAAGGTTATCTTCTGTTGACGTAGTTGATTTCGAGGAGGAGGAGGGAACTAGATGTTTCAGATCGTTCACAAGCTCTCTGGGATTAATCCCTCTGCTGATAGCCGTGTCAAGCACTAGGATCAGAAAATCGAAATGAGCCATTGAAAGCAAACAATAAACAAACAAACCTACTTTCTTGATTGAGCTTTTGTGTCACAGGGCCAGCCGAATAGACAGTAAGATCAGTCTCAAAAATTTCCAAAAAGCCTTTGGGCTTGAGCAGCCGCCAACAGTCTTTCACAACCTGGTAGTACTGTCGTGTGGTGAAAGCCAAGACCATAAATCGAATATGGATTACATCAAAACTGGCATCAGGAAACTCCTTCAAACCATTCAAGACGTTACACACGATCAACTCACAATTGTTTGGCAAGCTGTGTTTAGATGGAAACATGTCTTCACTATCAACACCAACTACATGAATGTTGGGATACGTTGTGGAAAGATCAATACACCAAGAGCCTGGTCCACAACCAATATCCAGTACTCGTCCGGTTTTCATTTTCTGGTAATCAAAGGGTAAAGAAAATTCCCTAAAAAGGAAAGGTATTAAGGGATTTGAAAAATAATAAAAAAAAAATCTTACCCTTCAAAAGCTAACTTCACAAGGTCATTTTTCAATTGGATGCGGTCTGCTTCTTCTTCATCGGATCTTATCAACTGCTGCTGAGAGACTGCAGAATCTTGTATTAAATTTGGATTTGATTTTTGATAATATCTGTAATGAATAGGGTAAGGATCCAGGTCTGATACTACAGTAGCATCGCTTTTGCTACTACTTCTTCTATTGGAAGAACAAGAGGATCCATAAATTGATGAGTAATCAGTAAATGTGAAAGTTGTTTGCGAGGATTCTTTTCGAGCATGCTTTTTCTTTGCTTTACTAGAAGCCTTTGAAAGGATACTAGAAAGAGTCGACTTGCTTGACTTGAGAGGGGCAGGTCGGGCAAGAGGTGGTATTGTAGGTGATTCGTTTGGACTGAGTGAGTTTGAACGGTGCTTTACAAGTTCAACTGAAGATCGACGCTCTGGGGAAGAAGGAGCGGAAGAGAACATACTAAACAAGGGGTTGTTGTTTAACCAAGACCGTCTATGACTAGACTTCTTGGCTTCCAACCCGTTCTTAGACCTCCTCATTATATCTAATGTAAGGATAAGAAAAAGAAAAAAAAAGAGAGAGAATAAAGTGTGAGTGAGAAAGGAAGTATCTGTGTGTGGGAGCAAGAAAAAAAAACCCCGTAGAATTTGATTTCTGGTTTCCGCTCAAAGCTTTCTAGAAGTGACTCGGTTTTGGACTATGCCTCTTGAGTATAGCTGCATAAGGAAAAAAAAGAGGTTATCTTACTCTTCTGTAATAAATACAATACATTGAGCTTTGAGCTATTCAATGCATGATCTGCATACCTTTTATTCAAGAGAACAAAGTGTGAATCGGTGAACGTATGATTTGCTCCCTGTTGTTTTTTTATCTCTATTGTTGTAATTCAAATACCCATAAGATGATTGACTTGTATGCTCTGTGGCACAGAAGACGTTGGTAAAGCCAGTACCTTTAATTCAGAAAACCGAATGAGGTTAAGATTTACAATTTTTTACTTGTTAATTGTATTAAATCTTTTCTAATGTCGAGAAACAATTGATCGAGTATCTTGAAATACCTTGAAGTGGTTATCTGAATAAAAGCTGCTTCAGAAGTGCGCGTTTGGATTTAACGCAATGCTATAACATTAACTTTAAGGGGATTATTAATTGCTTATTCATGTATTGAAAAGAAAGAACGAAAGCTTATTCATGTATTGAAAAGAAAGAATAAAAGCTTATTCAGGATCCAGAGATGAAAAACTTCATCAGGTTGCTTATATTAAGAAGCAAGATTAAGCAACTCTGAATCACTGGCATTCGCCTATTATATGATCAAGAGCGAATGACAGCAGTCATTTTATAAGCAAGGCGCCCTAAAGAGGTTTAAAAGTACATACCACTAAGATTTCTTTAACCAGATTTTATAAAAGTGAATTACAGGACTATTTTGGGATTGTGTATCAAAAGGACAATAAATAAGTCAAGACATTACAAGTGTTATAGCATTGTTCAGAAGAAATCAAAACCCAAATTAGATAAGCACAGCTACAAGTGAAACAGAAAAGATAAAAAAGAATACCAGCTGGAATCCACATATCTCTTTGTTTAAAGACAACTGCTACAAGTGAATGAGTTGGAGACCTGGCAGCACAAGAAGAGTATCTTCTTTTTTCTTGGATGGTATGGAAAATAACAGCACCACATTTACAGCCAAAATAGAGGTGACAGGTACTAGCGTGGTCTTAATATTACATTTTGTATTGACAGCCTGTGTATTTATTTGCCGAAATTCTAGATAAAAAAAGAAAGAAAGAGAGAGAAGGCCTTGGTTTCAAGCATAAAATCTACTAGCCAATTTTACTGTAGCAGTATACCACCCTTTTTCTCTCATTTTTATATTGTTTATTTACACCGCAGAAAACTGAAAGGATAAAAAAAAATAGATCAAGCTGAAACACAGAGGTACCAGCGAGTTATGAAACAAATAATGAATGTTGCCTTTTTCTCCTTCTCCTTTCCAAAATTAAAAAGTCTTTGGTTCTCTAAAGATTTAATTGATAGGGACAAATTTAGACATAAATGCCTTAAAGAACCTAGCTGCTTAGGCAAGTCCAAAGCTATCCAATGATTCCTCTTTGGTAGATACATATACACATACTATTCGTAATCTCACCTTTCAGCCAATGAAGCAGGTACATAGACTCTAAACGAGTATCCATAGAAACAAGATGTTAAAGTCCACAATATAAAGAGATAGACTCCGATGAAGCAAGTGAAGCATCCCTTATTTTCAATGCATATTACCTTTCTCTCTTATTTCCTATTTTGGGGATTGGATTGTGCTCTAGTGGAACCTTGTGCCTTTCGAATGTATTTCATATAAGTATCACATTAGGGTAACTCTATTGATATTTAAGACTGTGCTGTCTCATCTTCATAAAGAGAAACTATAAACTAAATAATATTCCAAACCAATCTTTTATTTTTTAGTCTACAACCCTTCAGATTGAGATTTAAATTAGGAGTCTTTAGTCAAAGCAATTTCACTATGAATTTGATAGTAAGTGATGAATTGGAGTTTTTTTTCTTTTTAAAGTTTTCCGTAAACAAATAAACTAAAAAAAGGGAGGGAAAAAACATGAATTTGGACAAGTAGCGTGTCAATGAAACAAAAATCGCAACACAAATAATGCTTGAAACAAGATGAAAAAAAATCAAGGGCAGCACAATTTCTACTTTTACTTCCTTTTTTGCTATTTCTACTCTTTTTCTGATTCCCTTTTCTTCATTGTTAATTGAGAAGGTAAAACATTTTAGGTTTCTTTCTCTGACTGGGTAGAAGGTCTAAAATCTTTTTTTTCTCATTCTTCTTAAAAAAAAAAGTATTGTTACCATCAAAATGACAATTTCAACTTTACCTGTAAACCATAACTCAATTCTCCCTGACAACCCTGGTGCACAAGCAGCTATTGCGAGTAACCTTGTTGAGCAAGGTATAACACAAAGTATGAATGCTGGTCTGCCTAATCAAATGCCGGTTAGTCCGCGAGGTGTTCGAATGCCTGGCGCTTTTGGTTTACCCAACTCACCCTATACACCTGTCGGATTAGCTGCTCATCATCCTAATAACACTTCAGACAATCTGGTTTCTCCGAGTGAAAACGGATTATATTCTATGCCTAATTACAGTGTGCCAAATATGCATAGCAATATTGAAACAGACATGACTCTCCCTTCCACTCAGCATCTATCACCCCATTCAGCTATTCAACCTTTTTCGCCCTCACTTCGACAAACCAATAGACCTCAGATTGCGCACCATCACTCTCTTTCTATGCATCAGTACCCGTCATCCCAGCTTCACAATAATGATCAACTAATTTACCCTGGAAGACCGCATGGATATCATCACAGGCAAAACTCACAGCCAGTCATGATGCACCAATCCCATTCGGCATCTTCATTAAACGCCCCCTATGGATACTACAAAGGATCAACCATGATGGGATCATCTGCGAGTTCACAAACCTTTGGGCTCATGCATGATGCCAATTATCGATCAAACAATTCTATGTTTGATGGAAGAAACAACACAGGAGATCCATCTGTGTCTATCACACATGAGGCTTTAGCTAATTTTCGTAAAGAAGTCATGAGCAGTCATGATCCTAGCAAATCGCTTGATTTCGCCAAATATCTACTCAAGGCCAGTCAAGTGCTTCCCGGCAAGGAAAGCGATCCCAAGAAGGCACAGAGAATGCATAACGATATGGTGTTGGAAGCTCAAAGGATGGTTAAAAAGCTAGCTGGTCATTCTGGTATTGGTAAACAAGCATATGCTGAAGCACAGTTTTTTTTGGCCAATAGTTATGGCACCGGTACAATGGGTCTCCCAACAGACACAGAGAAAGCGTTTTCGTTCTATTTCCAAGGATCAAAACAAAACCATCCAGGATGCACTTACCGTACTGGTGTTTGTTATGAAGTGGGTGCTGGTACAAAACGGGACAAAAACCATGCAATGCAATTTTATAGAAAGGCAGCTAACTTGGGAGATCAGGCTGCCATGTATAAACTTGGTGTCATTCTACTCAAAGGATTCCTCGGACAACCAAAAAATCCTCGAGAAGGTATCTCATGGCTTCGAAGAGCTGCTCAAAAAGCTGATGCAGATCATCCACATGCATTGCACGAGCTTGGTTTAGCGTTTGAAAAGGAAGGCATCCCGTCTATCCTTCCTGATCTAAATTATGCTCGTGAACTATTTACCCAAGCTGCACAATACGGCTTTGCTCCCTCTCAGTTCAAGCTTGGATTGGCATATGAGAATGGTTTCCTCAACTGTCCTGTGGATCCTCGACGTTCGATTGCATGGTATTCAAAAGCAGCTCAACAAGGAGACATTGAAGCAGAGTTTGCTCTTTCTGGATGGTATTTAACAGGAGCAGAAGGCATTTTACGACAGAGCGATAAAGAAGCTTACTTGTGGGCTCGTAGGGCAGCTGATAAAGGCAACGCTAAAGCGGAATATGCTGTAGGCTATTATACAGAAACAGGCACCGGCACACGACAAGATGTTGAAGAAGCAAAACGTTGGTATATGCGTGCTTCGGCTCAAAACTATGCTCGTGCAACTCAACGTTTAACAGAGCTCAAACACAACAGCACCACCCCTCGCCAAAGAAAAAAGCACACTCGAGAAAGCAACACATCCTCTAACACAAAGGATTCAGAATGTATTGTTATGTAAACTAACAGAGTTCTGACATTCAAAATGAAAGTAGATCATAATAAAACATATCTTTGTTTATAGACTTTTAATATTGGTGATCACATATATATTAAATAACGGGAATGAGTTGTATTAGGAAGCAAAAAAGTTATTAGAAACATAGAAGAGGGGTATACAGATAAACAAAGACAATGGGTTGATCACCAATCCCTACTTAAATGACGTTCAAGAGCAACAAAATCTGCAGTTGAAGGTCCAAGCAGAGTGCGTCTGTCGCCTACGTGAATTTCACTTTCATCACTATTCATCATCTTCAAATCATCTTCACTCATATCTTCTGGCTCTCCAACAAGCCGGTCTATATCCATCACTAAAAACTGAAATTCACGAGGATTATCCAGGTCATTGAGAATTTCCTTTCCTTGTTGAGCAAGTTGAATGGCATTCGAATTACACTCTGCAGCCAAGGCAGAAGAAGGCGTACTGATATAGCTTCCTGTGTATTTGCGACTCGAAGACCGACTGCCTTGTGAAGGATTGGCGGATTGAAGATGTAAGGTGTCAGGATCTTGAATACCTTTGTTACGCATCACCTCCTCTACAATACACTGTCTAAGCACATGTTCGCTTTCAATCGGCTCGAAACTCTCAAAGTCAAACAGACCAAGGCAATCGACTTCTTCAGAGGGATCTCGAACGGCTGCTACAAAGGGATGTTCTAAGCCTTGACTGGCGCTGATACGTTTAGATGGATCCAGGTGAAGTAATTCTTGGAGCAAATGAATGGCTTCAGGTGGCGTGTTTGGAAACAACAAGTTGAAATCAATGGGATTCTCTGGTGGAGGCAGACCATTTTCATCACGCAAGCTTCTTATGTATTCTGTGACTGAAGACGAACTGTCCCAAAAAGAGGTGTCTTTGGGTAAGCCGAGAATACCTACAATTTTGTGCAACTGATCAACATAATCTGTTCCTTTAAACAACACTTTACGACCTAATAACTCTGCAAAGATACAGCCCACAGACCACATATCAACTAATAAAGGATCATAGTTTAGCTGTCAAAGAGGCAGAATTAATGAAAGTCATAACTTACTTGATTTGTCATATCCTTGATGACTCAACATGATTTCAGGTGCACGATACCAGCGCGTAACCACATAGTGTGTCATATGCTGAGATTCAATATGGCCTAAAGTAGATCTTGCAAATCCACGGGCCATACCAAAATCACAGATTCTCAAATCACAATTTTCATTGACAAGAATATTCGCTTTGATAATGAAAAGGATTAAGGAATCAAGTCTAAATCAATTAGCTTTACTCCCCCGCTTTTGTTTACCTGGCTTTAGATCACGATGAAGTACATTAGCACTGTGTATATACTTGAGCCCTGAAAAAAGCTGGTAAATAAACCATTGATAATGAACAGGCTCCAATACGAGTTTTGAGTGAATAATATCAGCCATGGTTGTGTCACAGCATGTCTGGATGAGATAGACCTCATTGAATGTCTGAGGATGAACTATGTCCATTGCTTTCAGGTCTATGATACGAGGATGACCATTGAAATGTTGTAGCAACTTCATTTCTCGAAGACAGCGTTTCGTAATCAACTTTTTATCAAACACATGTCTACACTTTTTGATAGCAACCACTTGTTTGTAGTAAGAAGTTAGACAAAGGGCAGAAAAAGTGCATTCTCTTTTCCTTAAAGGTCAAGACTACCATCCACACCCACACACCCACACCCACACACACCTTCATTTGTATCTGTATTGACAGCACTGCAGACAGATCCATACGATCCGGAACCAATCTTGCGTATGATTTTGTATTTCTTTTGAATCGTAAATCTCTCTGAACCATTCTCAAGCTCTATGGTATAGAAGTTGTTAAAGCCTGCCATGACAGCTTTTAGAGAGAAGAAGGGGGGGGGAGATAAAAATAAAATAAGCTGTGAAAGACGTGTTTTTTTTATAAAAAATACGCCAATTTTTTTTCTCTCTTTTTTTTTCTCGAGTATAAATATGTTGAGATATAGTAAAAGAGCTTTTCATACTACCCGACAGCTAAATGCAACCAAGACAGTTTTGTATGGGTGGGGTCAGACAACAGCTCTCCCACTAACTGAAGGACATATGGATCGCACCTTCCATAGTCCTGTCTGTCTAAAGAACCAAAAAGATTATGCTTTGCCTGTAAACTATCGAATGTTTTTATCATTAAATTATGCAATTGATATAGCTTTTTCTTCTCTCTTTATTTCTATCATTTTTTCTTTTATATTTGCTATATCATCACTTTAGAGAGATCAACACATTAGTCATATAGCTACTGGCTGGGGACATACCCTTATTGGGACTGAAACAAACCAAGTGTATGCATTCGGTTTAAATCAAAGTGGGCAATTAGGCACTTTGGGTGTTGGATATCAAGTGTTGGCTAACGAACAAGAAAAACTTAAATTGCTTGCTTGTGGACGTGAACATTCTCATATTGTGACGGAGAACCCGGATGGTAAGTTTAAGCGACCAAAACAAAAGAGAAAGATAGACTGATTTGTTTATCAGGAACAACCCAGCTGTATTCTTTTGGTAACAACATGTATGGTCAGTTAGGTTTGGGACGCAATAAGAGCACACAGCCTGGTCAGCTAGTTGCAGAACAAATACCGAGACTAGTCTCATTTGATAAACAAGAGGTCATTCAACAGATCCAATGTGGACTAGATAGCTCTATTTTCTCCACAGACAAAGGGTTTATCTATGGTATGGGTTGGAGTGCAGATGGTCAGCTAGGACAAGGTAAAGATGATCAATCAAGACCCTCGAGACTGGCGTTAAACACACCCATCAAGAAGCTATCCAGCTCAACTGATTTCACTCTGGCTCTAAGCCAGGATGGAAAGCTATGGACATGGGGTAATTCTGAGTATGGCCAAGGTGCTCAAGGGAAAGTGATTGACAAAGTAAGACATAAACTGTTTCTAGCTTTTGGAACGTCTTTACTCATTTTCTTGAATAGATTCTTGAGCCATTGTCTATTGATTTTAATTGTGTGATAGATATTGCCGCAGGTGGTCCCTTTTCAGTTTTATTGACAAGAGGCAAGACAGTATATACATGTGGATATGGTGCCTTGGGATTAGGACAAGATACGCTCCAGACATTGGAGCCAAAAGAGGTCAAGGGACTTGAAGATATTGTGAAAGTGTATGCTACCACTGATTATGCTGCTGCTATTACAGGTAAGTCATAGTCATAGTTTTTTTTTGTTTAATTATGATGGTAACTCTATGTACAAATAGCTTCTGGTGAACTCTATACTTGGGGACTCAATGGGCCTACAAGTGGAAGATTGGGTTTAGGTCATGAAGAGCATGCTTTTGTGCCCCAGCGAGTAAATATAGACAAGCATGTAATTGATGTGTCGCTAGGAACTTATCATGCTATTGCTATTTGTAAAGATGGATAAGCTTCTACAATAGAAAATAAGGAGTAATAGTGAATACATAAATAAATAAAAAAGTTTATATTTTGCCTCATCTAAACCAAAAAAAAAGTCCTCCCTTTTTTTTTTTCTATCATTTAATATGTATGCATAAACAGTCATCATAACCCATATTCATTACTTTCCTTCATTTTAAGCAAGAAAAAAGGGAGAGGGAGAAAGCCAAATTTATTGTGTGTATTAAAATGAATGATCGGGACAAATTCACTTGTAAATCGATACAAGAGAAAGGAGAGCAGCAATGAAAAATCCGTCGATTCTCCTTCATTGTGATAGAAAAAGGCTTACAATCGAATTTGGTATTTCTCTTGAAGAGCAGATGAGAGGAATATAATACTTTTTTCTTTTTTGTTATTGGTAACAGCCAGGCATATGGGAAACATCGAGATCTTCAAGTAAGCTTATACACTATAAGAAGGAGCCCTCTGAAGAAAATTGTATGTAATGTGTCGTCCTTAGATTTAGTTTCCAGCTTGAATGATCTTCTTTTATTCTTTTCTTTGTCTCAAGAAAGCAAGCTTGTGTTATGCTTGTTCACCAAACAAGCCAAAAAGGAATCTGTGCTTCACTTTTATTATTCTGTAATTTTTTCAAGGAGAAAAAAAAGGAGGGAAATGATAGTATAATAACTTGTCTGTCATTACCTGTCATATGTCAAGTCAGCCATGAGAAACTACAGTTCCCCCCTAGTAACAGACAGCTTATTTCTTGATAATTTAAACTAATGCCCATCTTATTGTTACATCAAAGATATACCGAGTCTATGGTTTAATTTTTCTTGGTTGTTGTCATAGTTTGCATTAACAGCAATAGTCTAACTTTCTTAAGCACTGTGCTTTGGTTGTTTCAATCCTGGATTCCTCAACTAAGCTCAAATCCAGAACAAAATCAAACTCATTCTTACACATCTCTCTCAATTTTTCGGTTGGTCTTGAGGAACAAAGGTAATGTTGCCTGTTAGAATCCATTCCTCTTTTACCGTTGTGATGGCAACAGATTTACGAGATCCATATTTATTACTTCATTAGTTTACCTCTGTCAGTACTGTTCTCTCTTTTGTGCCTCTAATCACAAAGACAAATTGCCATGAATCATATGGCTTTTATCATATCTTCAAGCAAACACGAATTTTACTCTGTGTTGCCGTATTGGGTTTTGCTTAATTCTCTGCGTATATATTGTATTATAAAACCATTGCCTCTTTTTTTTTCGAGTAAACTCTTGTGACACGTCGTCTTTATCTGTTATTGAATTGCCGCTCTTTATGCTTGCTCTTTGATTAAGTGATTTTAACATTGTTTGCATGGTCATGTAGGAGTCTTACGGAGGAGGGGGGGGGGCTATCTCAAATAGGTGTTGAAGACTACCTTAGAGTACTTGGTAAATATGTAGTTGCACATGATATGTTTCATATTGTCTTTAGCAGTGCTCTAGTAGGAAAAAACATATCTGGTGCTTCTTCGTACTTTCATCTTCTTGTGCATATTGAAATAGCCAGCATTCAATACTCGCTTGTAACTAGCAGTTGTGTTCTTCAGTAGGATATGTAACTGAGATTGCTAATGGCTTTAATTTGGAACTGGAATATCTTCATTTCACGACAATAAAAACAAAAGACAATTTTTGTCTCCTGCATGTCGTACTTCTCCTCACTCATTTGATTTGTAAAGTGTTTATATAAAAAAACAACTGCATTTTTTCTTCTTCTTTGCTCTCTTCATGTTCCTCTTGTTATATCATAAGTTACCAAGAAACGTGCTTCTTGTAGAGACAAACATGTTATAACGACTACTTTCATTATTGGTGAATCATACTTCCTGCACAGACCGAAAATAGCGATAGAATTTAAGTTAAGCATGGAATACCAAAAAGGTGATTTTCCCTCTCTTTTTATTTTTTATTATTGGTTTATTCTCCCCTACACACCCCTCATTCCCCCTTATTCTTTCTTTGTTTTCTATTGTCCTGAGACCCCAAATTGTAGCAGAATGGCCAATTTATCGTCATGCAGCAACAAGAGCTTAAATCGATGTTATGTTGATCAAATCATTGTTCCAGCGATTAAATTTCATCCATGCCATTAACTGTATCGTTTCTGTTGCATACATACCAACAACTAAAAAAAGTAAATAAACAACTTGATTATTTAGCGGTCAAGTCATTCTCTTGTACTTGATATTCGGAAATTTTGGGCCAACTCCTTTTGATTTCTTTATACTGCAAAATGCTATAATGAACAACTGCTTTGCATGTTGTTAAGGTGGGAATACTACATTTTAAGATAACGATAAAGTTCAAAGGAGAGAAATCAATGATTGACTTTGCCCAAAATGTTCATAAAGTAGACTATCTGCAACGCGCCTAGTAACACTAGTTTTTCCCCCCCTTTTTGGTCGTTGTTTATTTAGCTCCTCTTTTTTTTTTTTCTAATTTAGAGTATAAATACAACTAAGATATTTAATTTGTCCTTTTTGCTTTTTCTTTTGCTTTTTTTTTTCTTCTTCTATTTATTTTCTGTCTTTGATATGTCGAATCAATCAACAAACCAAACAATGTGTCCAATAGATAACAAAAGAAGGAAGTATGACACAGGTAAATAAGCTCATACAAAATAATAAAAACTGCTTTTTTAACATGTACTCTAGACTCTAAACAATCAAAAGTCTCCAATGTTCAATCTTGTCGATACGACTCTTCACTTGGTCTTTTGACAAAGAAATTCATTGCACTATTACGCTCAAGCACACAAGGCGATTTGGATCTAAATAGTGCTGCTCTACAGCTCAAGGTTCAAAAGAGGCGTATCTATGATATTACAAACGTATTGGAGGGCATTCATTTGATTGAGAAAAATTCAAAGAATCATGTACGCTGGATGTGAGTAGAGCAAGATAATCGCTAAGGCTAATCACTAAATCATAAATATTTTGCTCAGTGGAAGCCATAATACATCAAACCTATCATCTACAGGTACCACAACTCCTATAACTGCTGCTACTGCTACAACAACAAATGATCTTGAACAAAGATTAGAACTCTTGAAGAGTTATAACCAAACCCTTGAGAATGAGCAGAAACAACTTCATCTATTTAAGCAACAAGTCGATCAAGAGATTGAGAGTATGATCAAGAGCAATTCACCCTACTGCTATCTCACTCTGGATGACATTGCCAAATTTGAGGTTATTATGGCAGCACAACAAGAAGCGCTCGTAGTTGTCAACGCACCTTATGACACAGATATTGAAGTACATCACAACCATCATCCACAAAACAGTCATTATTCCCCTTATCCTACCAAAAAGGTACTATCATGACTTTTCCCCCCTTAAATTTTTATTTAACCTATCTTATAGTCTTCCCAAACAAGAACCAAATGCTATATACGTGTGCCTGAAAGCTCGAATCAATCGTTGCGAATCCTTTCGCTTCGGCAATCCAAGAAAAAAGATAGCGAGCAACAGTAAATGCAGAATTGAAATTAGCCTTAAATCCACATGTATATACCCACATACACACACATTATATATATATATATACGCATTTTGAATACATATATACATATATACACACATGCATACACATCATTTCTTTTCTTCTTTCCTGGTGAATAGAGAGAGAAATTAAGGTTTGACCATTTGTGCAAACCAGCATCATTACTCCTTTCTTTTGTTTAATAAACTAGCAAGCAAAGTTCTCAATAAAGCCATTTTATCGGCCTGCAAAAAGCAAATCCAGAGTGACTATCCATTGCTTCTTTATGAGAGAGGCAGTCTTCCTTTGTTTTTCATGAAGAAAAGTATCTTTCATGTCTTGTTGCTTTGTCTTTTAATAGCAACATTTGACTTTATTTACTACCTTGCACAACAGTAGTTTTGTTTTCGAGTATTCCTATTCTTGAGAAATGTTACTCTTATATTATATGTTCTTCAATGGAATAGTATTACATCGCTTGAAGTGATTATAAGTTAAAGGGATTACTACTCTTATGTTATATGCTCTTAAATCGAGCGACTACTGTCATTGTACTTTATTCTTTCATGATTCCGGATAAAGAAATCACTATGAACAGAAAAAGTTTACACCAAGAAGATTAGAAAGCATTCTATGATATGATGAAGATTGACTATTGTAAGCCCTTATATAAGAAAAGCAATTACCTTCTTTTGAGACATATTGGCGACTTTTAAAGAAATCCAAATAGCAAACTTAAAAGCAGAAAGGTTTTTGTTGTTTTGCCCTAAAGAAACAGTCCATTCTTCAATACTAAAAAAATAAATAAAGGCAATTCTCGACCCAACCGAGTTATTGCCGCCTTAAAGGAAGCATCCAAGAGTCAATCAATATTCACAGAAAAAGTGACTTTTAAAGCGAATTTTCTGCTGCTTTAAAAAATGGCAACAAGAAAAGGCGATCTTTATCATGTTTTACGATTTCAACATTCCATATCCCAACGCAAGTGATGCAACAGAACTTCAGCGCATCCAAAAGATCTTGGATCGCGTCTGCTCAAGTAAGAACAAGATAGTTTGATTTTACTGCTCCGTTTTACTGATGTTGCCTTTAGTTGATAGACAGAGTACGATCGCATTCAATCTCAATATAGAGAGCAATTTAGCCGATGTGAAAGTAAGCTACTGTCAGCATGGTTCCCCCCTTTCATTCTACTTATCATGAACAGCCAATCAGTCCTTTATTACCCCAGAAATATACTCATATGCAGCAGCTGACAAGAGCAACTCTATTAGTAGAAGATCCTAAAAAGAACTATCAGCTTGTAGGGCAGACATAAACAATATCCTATACTATAAATGTTAAATCATGTGTTTTTTAATCTGTAGGCAGCAAGTTCAGCTTACCCCAAAATAGACATTTTAGCTGTTCGACCTACTACCATTGATGTATGCAAGCATGCTTGCCAAACTCTTGAAGTAGACCTGATTTCACTTGATCTAGCAAAAAGCCGTGTTGTTCCCGGCTTCACACCTGCTCAAGTAGCTATCAATCGAGGTATCTTTTTCGAAATCTGTTACTCTCAAGCATTCCGAGGCAAATATAATCTCTCCCTTATTTTGTCATACTTTAAGCTGATCCATCTCTCTTTAGATCCCAACAAAAAATTCCAATTTTACAACAACGTAAAGCGATTAGTGGAAGTGACTCGAGGTCAGAATCTTTTGTTCTCGAGTGAAGCCATGCGTGCATTAGAAATCAAGAGACCAGCAGATTTGAGAGTGCTGCAAGTATATGCGCAGGAAAACCATCTGATTTTACTAACTTTTCTCGTTTTAGTGGCAGTATGTTTGGTATGACGCATGATCAGATTGAAGCAACCATCACCGTCAATTATCCCAAGCTACTAAAGAAAGCAGGTAAACAATACAATAGCACTAAGAAGAAAAAATAAGAAGAAGAAGCTCATCATCTAATAGAAACAAGAAAGTTGACTTACAATGCAGTTGTCAGTTTTGATAAAGCTCAGTTGTTTCAACAAGAAGACAACAAAAACAAGCGTAAAGACGCTGCTCAACAACAGCAGTCAAACAAGCAAAAAAAGCAAAAAAAGCAATAAACACATCTTATTTCAAATACTGTTCATAGATAGATTTGGCGTACTTGACCAAGTTTTCATGCTTGCGTACCAATTTGCTCAATGTGCTAGCTTGCTTTTTTTCTTCTTCAGTATATTCTCCATCCAGGATATGGGGCATACTCAAGATTGAGTGAAGATATGAAAAGATAAATGCATCCACATAGGTAGGTTCACTATCAACCAGATCTTTTAGAACAAGAAAGATTTAGGCAAAATCAAGATGAGAGTTACCTGGCATTGAAGAAATAGGTGTTGTTTCCTAGCTTAGTTGAAAGTGCTTCTAATGCTTGAGAAGCATCTTGATAAATCTTTAGAGTGCATGAGTCAAACAATGCTATCGTCTACTTGATTACTATGGCTTGTCTCTTTACCTCTTCTCTCACTAGAATGTCACGATCAGCAAGTAATGCCTGAACAACTTCATTCTGCTTATGATAAGATAAAATCCAATCCACAGGCTTAGGTGTATGCCCGAAATAAGAATTGTGTGCTGTTCTGTTTGCATTCAATGGCTCTAACCACATGGAAAATAACTGCCTAATTAATTCCTTCTGCTCTGCTCTTCCTCTCATAGCTACTTACTAAAGCAGCACCTAACTTGTTTTGTGCAAGAGATAAAAAGGCCTTTGCTTGTTCTCTATCTTTCTCTAAGCTTAATTCCTTTTCCATGTGCTAATGGTATCATGCTTAGTTGTCATTCTTGAAATCCATAAAAAAACGTCTAGCGCTTACTCTTGTGTTTTTGACCCAATCAAGAATTTGTGAACTGTCATAAATGGCGCCTGTCACAGTAGCGAGAAATGGAAGTTTACCTAGCATATGCATGAATAAAATGTCAACAAGAAACTTTTTGTATGAGTGATTTCTACCTGAAGGTGAGGCTGCTGGTTCATTTAAACAATCAATGTCAAATTCAATGCCACAAAACTTGAGGTACATCTATGCAAAAAAAAAAAGGAGGGGGGGAGGGAATCCCTTTAGAAATCATTGTTTTTGACAAAAAAAAAAGCACACAATATCTTACTTGAACAATCAAACAATCAAGGTCAAAACTTGCTTGATTGTTTCTATAACCAGGGCCATAGATATACAAAGTATCTTTGGTAGGTCGATAAGGTTCGTTGACAGCAGGATATGTCTTAAGAGGAAAGTTCTTGAGCTTCAAGAACTCCAAGAATGATGGAAGCTCAATAGTCGGTAACTGTCCGTATCTTGAACTAGGTGTTTGTTCTGTCATAAAAGTATATAATACAATGAGTGAAGAAGAAGAAAAAAAAAAGGCAAGTATCGCTGCTTATATAAATGCATTCCACGTCACATATTTTTGTTGTGTTTCTTTTTCTTTTTTTTGTTTTTTTTTTGGCTTTTACCAGCCAATGTAGTTGCAAAAGTGATTTAACCCTCCTTTATCGCCAGATCTTGTGACCTTCTTGCAAATCAATTTATAGCTCTTCTTGAATGATAGTTTTGATCCTAGTACTTGTTCTTCTTACTCAAGCCTTCTTCTCATCCTTGTTTCTAAAGTATTTTTGACATTTATGTATAAACAATACAGGTGCTTCGGCCTAATAATTCTAGTGATTTACCAGTTTTGACTTTGCCTGTCTAGCATAAAACAAGAGTATCTGCTCTTGTAGCTACGAAAAGCACTCATGGCTACTATGTGGTAGTTTGCCAAAATTCTGCTTACATGAAAAGTCAAATGCAATTTGAAGCAAACTAATCGATTGACAAACAAAAGCAATCTGCTTGGACTTCAGGTAAACGTGTCGAATCTTGTGCTACTCTACTCAGATCAACAAATTCATCAGATTTAGGCATGCAAAATTATGCAAAAAAAAAAGAATCATTTTCGTAGTTGTGATACTTTTTACGCTAAAATTGAGCTGAACATAACTATCATGACGAAACAAGAAAACATGTAAGATTATTGCCTTATAGAAGCAAATGAAAGGAAAAGAACAAGAGAGGTGGTTTGTAAATGCTTAAATAAAAAGCTTTGTACTGGCTTTAAATTTGGCCTGCTTTAACTTTTTTTTTTTTTTTTTTTTTGTTTCTTGTCTTGCCTTGCTCCTCGCTTTCACTTTGAACTCATGAGCGCTACTAGAAAGCTTTTGTGGCCTTTGAGCCAAAACAAGCAATTCAGCTTACAACAAATGCAAAGAAGTTGGATGGGTAGGCCAATGTTTTTTCAAACAACAACTCGATTAGGCAATAAGCTAGGCAAGCCAACCGAAAGTGCCTCAGGATCAAAAAAGATCAAACGAACAGATTGGCAGCGTCCTGATCAAGCTGCAAAAGCTCCTTTAAAAAAAGTGGCACCTAAGCGGGATTGGACCCGGCCAGTTGATCAGCATGTCGAGAAGCATGCGGGCGAAACCCATAAACAGCATGAGCGACATGTCAACAAGTTTGCCAAGCAACCACCTAGAAAGTCTGAGACACAAGCACAGAAGCGTGAACGCAAGAAGCGTGAAGAAGAATTGGCTGCATTGGCTCGAGAAGAAGAGAAAGAAAGGTCTCAGATTGAAATAAGAAAAGCCAAACAAAAGGCAAAAGAAAATGAAGCCAACAATCAAATGAAAGATGTCTTTATTCCCGAAATTATCAATGTAGCCAACCTATCAAGAGTGCTAGGCATTCGACTTGGTAAAAAAGAAAATCGGCGCAAAACATGACAAATAGCTTACAAGGGTTGTTTTTCTCTTTAGAGCAATTGATTCGAACAATGGAAGAATTGGAAATGGGCAATGCTTCGCATGATCGTAGTATGTTTAGAATGCATCTATACATCACTTTTTTTTTATACATGTATAATTCTAATGTAATCAACTCTTATAGTGCTTAATGCCGAAGAGTCTAGTTTGATCGCTATGCAGCTTGATATGAACCCAATTGTAGATTCAAGACAGTCGCTAGATTTATATCCCAGGTAGAGACGTCAATTCAAAATGATATGGGAAATTATGTTTATGCACGTTTATTCACTTTAAAATAAGATCAGCATCTGTTGATCCTAGTCAATTAGTAGACAGACCTCCAATTGTTACTATTATGGGCCATGTCGATCATGGTAAGACTACATTATTAGACACACTCCGTAAGACCTCAGTAGCTGCAGGAGAAGCTGGTGGTATCACTCAGCACATTGGTGCATTTTCAGGTAAGCAACAAGTCCTCAACCAGTCTATGTAGCTAATCAATAAATTAAACTATCTTGTCATAGTTGAATTACCTTCCAGCAAAACAATTACGTTTTTGGACACTCCCGGTCATGCTGCATTCTCTGCGATGCGTCAACGAGGTGCACAGGTGACTGATATTGTTGTTTTGGTTGTTGCCGCAGATGATGGTGTTATGCCACAAACACAGGAAGCCATTCGACATGCTCAAGCAGCAAATGTACCTATCGTTGTTGCCATTAACAAATGCGATAAGCCCGGTGTGGATCCTTCCAGAGTAAAACAAGAACTGACCCGCTACAATGTTCATCTAGAAGAAATTGGTGGTGATGTCCCTTGTGTTGAAGTGTCTGGTTTGACCGGCAAGAACTTGGACCAACTTGAAGAGACGATCATTACTTTATCCGAAATTCTTGAACTAAAGGCTGAGAGAAACAATGGTGCAGAAGGTGTTGTAATTGAATCACAAATTGAGAAGGGAAGAGGTAATGTGGCTACAGTGCTTGTTCAAAGAGGTACCTTAACACCAGGCTCGGTCATTGTTGCCGGTCGTACATGGTGTAAGGTTCGGTCAATGACAGACCATCAAGGCAAAGCTGTCAAGGCAGCTACTCCTGGTATGCCAGTCAAGGTGATTGGTTGGAAAGACGTACCAAGTGCTGGTGATGAGATGTTGACTGCCAAAGACGAGGTAATATAGGGATCTGTCTTTTTTTTTTTTTTTGCTTCAAAAAGAGACTTTTTTTTTTCTTTCTTATTCAACTCAACTGGAATTTAGGGATTGGCTAAAACCGTAGTAGATAACCGTGTAGCACGCCATCAGCGGGAACAGCAACTCCGTGATTTGGAAGTCATCAATGATAAACGTAGAATACAGCGCGAGCAGTTAGAACAAGAACGCATGGCCGAAAAAGCATATAAAAAAGAAATGTACATGTATCAACGTGGTTTGATTGATACTCTGCCAGACTCTTTAAACAAGAGATTGTATGCGCTACAAGAACAAAAAGAAGACGAGAAGCCTGAAGATAATATGCTCGAATTGAGAGCTGTTGTCAAAGGTAATTTTTTTTTTAATCTTTCTTGAGTTTCTTGGAAACGATTTAAAAATAGATGGAGGAATTTGATTTTATTTTATTTATTTTATTTACAGGCGATGTGAGTGGCACAGTAGAGGCTGTGGTTGATTGTCTATCAGGCCTTCAAAACAAACAGATTCGAGTCAAGGTAGTCCACAGTAGTGTTGGTAACATTACTGAAGGTGATGTCCAATTAGCCGCAGCTTGTGAAGGGCAAGTAATCGGATTTAATGTACGAGCTGATAAACGTATTCAAGCTGAAGCAGCCAAGATTGGTGTTCCTGTAAAGTCATACTCAATCATCTACAAGCTCTTGGAAGATGTAAAGGATGAACTGAGTGATATGTTGCCACCTATCATTTCCACTCAGGTAGTAGGGGAAGCAGCTCTGTTGCAGGTGTTTGATATCAACACCAAAGGTAGAGAGACGCGTCCTGTTGCTGGTTGTAGAGTGACCAATGGTTCTATTCAGAGAAATGGACGGGTACGAATTGTACGTGATAAGGAAACTATTTGGGAAGGTTTGTAATCTAATCATGTTGACGTAAATCAACAAACTCTAATCTGCTCTTCCATAGGTGAATTGAATGCACTTCGACAGGTCAAAAAAGATATCACAGAAGCCAAGAAGGGCTTAGAATGTGGTATGTCGTTTGAAGGATTCAATGACTTTAAACCTGGCGATGTCATTCAATGCGTACAAACGATTGAGACAAAGCAAAAATTATAGAAAATGTGGCCTTGCTTAGAAAGCACATAAATTCATCTAAATAAAGAATCAAAGTTAATTTTAAATTTCAATACCCGGAAAGAGGTTGCATGTCCTCAGGTGGTTCGTTTTTAGCGATTCTGATAGGCGGATTCTGTAACTAAATTTGTCTCCCCTTTTCTTCTTTCATATTCTTAATGGAAAAAAAAAAGGTATAAATAAACAGACATAATTTTTTTATTCCTCTTTCCCCCTTTTTTGCTTATTATTATCAATTACATAGAACATGCTACCACACTCCCGATCCCCTTCGATATCTTCTCAAAGTTCTTCAACTAAATCAACTCGCTCCTTTTGGTCAAAGATCAGCAAGCTGTTCCATAAATCACGCACTGTTAGTTCTGATTCAGCAGATACCTTTGATCGGACAAATGACAATGATAGCAGCACAACTCTATCAGAAGCTTCTATGAAGACAACAGATGCTGACAGCCAGTCTTCCCATCGACGACAAAGAAAACAATTGGTCTACCATGACAACCCAAGCCCCCAACTCATGATTCCTCCTTTCAGTCCAACTTATCTTAAGCAAAATGAGTTTCCATATTCCAACTTTTATGTTAAACTGCCTGATGGTCGCTGGATGATTCGATACAGAGATGGCAACCGAGATATTTTACGTACTGACATTATGGAAGGTTACTTGATCTAATTCAGTGACTCCCCCTAATTACATTTTATACATACTTTACTTTATACCAATGGATAAGAATTTCCAAGCAAACATACCTATATTATACACAAGTTGCTTTTTATTATTATTATTATATTTCTATATAACATTTGTACATTTTCGTCAACTAAATAACAATAAAATTTAATCCCATTATTATTGTTTTGGTTTTCATTGAATTTCTGACCCGAGGCTGCCAACTCTCTCTCTCTCTCTCTCTCTTTGTACGTCAAGTTTATTGCCCCCTTTAACTTCTGACAGGTTATTGGTTGTATCTTTTCGGCAAATTGGCGACACCGAAATACAAAAAAAAAAGGGGGCTCGGTCCTGAAGTTTATAAGACATTGCTCCTTAGCTGACAGAAGGGAATAATGTTACTCAAACATACTAGGAAGATCGCGCTTCTTTGGAAACTGTTTATTATGGAAGGTTACCTTAAAATAGATCGATTGCCATTGTATATCAATTGCATTTGAAAGAAAGAAAAAAAATTTTCTTTTTGAATATCTTGCTCCGATACAATTCACTATAATATGGCATTTTACTGAATTGATAACGAAACAAAAAAAAAAATAAGGATTCTGAGCTCATAAAGAAAAGGAAGGGTTTAAGGATGACAGCAATAAAGCCTCGGCTCGAGTAGTCCAAGGTAAACAAACAAACAATCTAAAGAAGGCTTTATGGCGATTGTGCTCAGCCTGTAAACTAAGCAATACGAAATGATATCATCTGCTTGTTTGTTTGTTTTTCCATTTGGAGGAAAGAGCTTCATGGGATTTTCATTGTGTATAAAGACATTTGATTATAAATCAAAAAACTAAAGAAGACGCTGTCAAGTTTACGTCAAGTGTCAAAACTCTAATAGGTTAATCAAACGTAAATCAAGCTAGGAAGAAAAAAGAAGGGGGGTTCGCCGTTACACTTTATTCAGAATATCAAATTCTACAAAAATAGTCTGCAAATAGGATGTTATGTAACGTGTATACTTTGATAGATGATGTATAATAAAGACTATTAAGTACTTTTTGAGACTGTTAGTAGCTTTATTAAAACTTCAGAGAGAGAGAAGAAGGATTTATAATACACGTCTAATTGCTACAGGGATAATAGTTGAGGATTCCTAATTAGGAGATTCGTAATACATTGGGTGAACACCTCTTGTGGAGGTTAAAGGGATATTTAAATATAAGATAATCAAGAGATTAGGACCGTTCTATAACATAGGAAAATAGATGGAACGAAACACTAGCAAAGTATTCGTTTGATATAGTAATAAGTGGTATAATACATTATGTCTTTTTTCTCGAGTTATTCGCATAAGAAAGAAAGAAAGAAAACTGGATAGAAAACGAATTCAACAACAAACATTGTAGATCAAAGAGCCAGCTAAGATCAGGGCTTAATCGATAAAATGATTTTGATGTTACAGCGTCTTATCAATTGTGGATAAACTATTGTTATTAGCTATACTAAATTGATTCAGCATGATAAAAAAAAAGATACTAACACTTGTAGCGAGCAAGGTGAGTGAAAAATTCTAATAGGCTTTTTTATTCAACAACTCGGATTGGATGATTCTTGATTTAAGCAAGTAAAATGCCGTATTACAAGAGACACTACTTTATGGTTGCTGTGAACAGGTAAAACGGAAACAAAGAGAATTTAGATAGCTTTATTTAAGCAAAAAAGCAGATGGTGCTTATAGCTAATTCATGCCTTTCAAGTTGGGAAATAGATACTATTGTACATGCCTCAAACGAGCAACCCTATTCAGCTAAGAATGCTTGAATTAGGTAGATGTCAACAACTGTTTTATTGATCTGTTTGTAAGCAAAGCTTTTGATTTTTTAGATCATTTCTGGAATGAGTGTCTAATTTACAAAAGTAGTATGTTACCTAATCAAAGATGATGTCAATTTTCTCCTTCTCCACTTTACTTTCACTATGTCCTTAGCATAGTGAACACGTCACAAAAGGGCAATACCATGTGGGAGCCAATATAAGATGACGATTGGTTTAGTGATGATCGCTTTATATTTCAATTACTAGATTTGGGCAATTTACTTTTGTCAAAGCGAATGGATTAAAGTATTAGCAAAAGCTACTCAAAGTTCGATAATAAGCTGAATCATTAGTAAGACCGTTATTATTTTTTATTTCCAATTTGCGTGGAGCTCTACTTTTCGCGTTTCCCTTTTGAAAAGTTGCGAATCGTGAAAATCTCGATTTGTTCCCTTTTGATCAGAGCAACTTGAAATACTTTTTCAGCACGATTTTTTCTTTTTGGGTAAATTATGTAATGTCATTGAAGCTTCAGCTTGTGTAACTTTGCTTACTCTATTGCTGCTCCGTTTATCATTATTTGACTGGGTTCTTTCTTTAAGGTACAAAGTCTAAATCACATACATGAAGAAGAAAGATGTCAATCTTAACCATAATTACACACTGTCTCTAGTCACAATAATCATAAGAAGTTGACGCAATGAGATTTCAAGGCAAAGAATAATACTTGCTGATTTAAACATATTATAACAAACAAGTCTTATTGTTTGCAGATTTCATTAGTTTTTAAGCATTTTTTTTTTGAAATAAGAAATAATTTTGACATGTATGTCCATTTGGAACACACGATTTGGGGGGGGGGGAGGGGGGTTTACACAGTACATCATTTCAGTCATAGTTGAATTCTTGTCTAATAACCTTACAAATAGCTTGTCTTCCATTCTTGTACTTGGGCATCTCGGCAGACAATGGTTTGATGAAAGAATAATAATAATAATAATAATAAAAAAAAAAAAAAAAAAAAAAAAAAAAAAAGAGAGAGAGAGAGAGAGAGAGAGAGAGAGAGAGAGAGAGAGAGAGAGAGAGAGAGAGAGAGAGAGAGAGAGAGAGAGAGAGAGAGAGAGAGAGAGAGAGAGAGAGAGAGAGAGAGAGAGAAAAGTACATTCTAACAAAGATTGATGTCATTCACAGACACATAGAGAGCCATTAACAAATGACTATTTTCAATTTTTGGGGAGGTCTTTCTTGGACAAATCGTTGTCTGATATTTTGAGTCTTCTTCATTGTTGTCTAAAAGCTATGCTCAAATACATACAGTAGTCGCTCAATTTAAGAGTGCACTTCTCAAGAATATGAACAACCTTGAATGAAGCGACTATTGTACATTTTATGATGAGTGTTGTTGATTGTTTGCTTCTCATTGTCTTTGAAAAAACCAAAGTAAGCTACAAAGAGATTGAATGAGACAAAGTGTGTTTGTTGAGCTATAATCAGCATACATTCGGCTAGAGCAGCGCATAATTAGTTGCTCCATTACCCAAGAATATACACTAGTTAAGGCTCAGGAACGACAGTTACTTTACTAATGTATTTGTTTGTGTTGTTTCGAATCATCTAGATATGCCACTACATATTGCACAAATGAGACAAGTTCAAGTTCCGATTTTGACTTTGATTTGTAATTATGGGTCCTCTATTTTTTGCCTGAGTTTACTTTACGTATGTTTGTTAAAGATAGCAAGTTGAACTGTTTCTGGACAATATCAATTTCTTATTTTTTTTTATTTCTTTTTTTTTTTTTTTTTTTACTCAAGTACATCTATTGTAGCTTTTTTTTTTGTTATTATTATCAGGTTATGTCCGATTGGGCTTTATTGAAATGCTGGTTGCTTCTCAGT
Source organism: Blakeslea trispora (assembly GCA_025331445.1). NCBI lineage: Eukaryota > Fungi > Mucoromycota > Mucoromycetes > Mucorales > Choanephoraceae > Blakeslea > Blakeslea trispora. The sequence continues at coordinate 72,446 of JAIWNE010000088.1, read as the reverse complement.
GTCAAGTCGCCTCTCTCTCTGCTTCTCTGCTCTTCTTTTTCTGAATCCGATGAAAAAGCGCCAGAATATAAAGTGTAAAAAAAAAAGCGTAGAAACGTAGTACAGCATAAAAGAAGCGGAGCAACACGATTGCTCTCCGACTGACTAATGGATTTGTGATGGTGTTGCATACGAATGCTTTCATCAGCCATATTACGTACCTAGTGCTCGAAATCAGATTTAAGAAGCTTTTGGAAGAGATACAGTCAGCCTTGTTTCTTGTCATTAACCATAAGCAGTCTACAGTTTCCCAAAAGCTCCGAACAAAGCGCAGTAGAGAGAGAGAGAGAGAGAGAAAAACCAAAATGCTGATCCGACGTAACATAGTTTTTGAGTTTACTTCCGTCCATATGTCTGTGTGTTTGAACAAAACGAAAACATGTGTCATTTGAGTATTACAAATATACATGTGATGCGAAATGATTGTGTAGAAAAACAGACATAAACTAGCAAAAAGTCTCAACAAGGTACAGTAATTCATTAGGTTGATTACAAAGTCATGTTACTGCAATTACAATCTTTGAAATCAAATGATAAGCGTGTGTGTTTGGCGCCTCTTGAATCAGCCACAGGCTCATAATTTTTATCCTTTTTTTTTTCTGAATCAAAAACACAGACACACTACCTTAGATGGGTACCATTAAGATTGCCATCCAATCAAGCGTTGCACTGCTTAGATGCTTTGAATTGCCAATCGTTTTTCTGACTATTCAGAAACAAGACAAATCAAGCGAAATATGACTCGGTTTTCATTTGGTGTGATAAACATATTTTCACTTGAAAAAAACACAGTTGATGTCTATATTTATACAGAAAAAGTGATACAGGCAGAGTTAATAATAGAATAATGTTGTCAATTAAGAGGTTATTAGATAGGTGTATATTTTTACTCTGTTTTCCTTGTTCCCCTATTTTTATTTTCCTTCTTCTTCTTTCTCCCCCTTCTTTTTTCATTTTTCCCTCTTTCTCTTTCCCTCTCCTCTTTAAATATCAATAAATACAATATTAAAGATAAATGCAGCAGAGAAAAGTATTAAGAGAAGGTAGACCAAGAACTGCTTTTCTCTCATGGTTTCTATCTTCTTCCAAAAAAGAGCCTCAAGACAGTGCCAAGATTGAAATAGAAATAACTGAAACAGACGTTAGTCCTCTTGTGCCTACACCACCGATTCACCATCAAATAGAGATTCCTGATCGCAGACAAAGTCAATTATATACCATTTATCATAATCCAGGACAAGAACTGCAGATCAATGTGAACAAGAGAAGATCGTTCTATGCCTGCCAGCCTACAGAACCAGACAATGCACCATCTACATCCTGTTCTTCCTCTTCTTCTTTGACGCGGTCAGCCACATGGCAACCATCTAGCAACAACAACACTCATAGTAACAACGATAACGAGACTCACCTTCAGCCAGCAGACATCATACCAGCCAGAAGAACAAGTAGAAACTATAGTGAAGACCCAGAGATTCAGGCCAAGCTAAATGCTGTGCTAAACAGTGAGCGAACATTTCACCTTAGCCATATCCTTAGAGAAAACAATCCTAATAGACAGATCCAAACAAACACACGCATGCCCACTTGAAATATACCATTCCATTTTCCTATTTTTTATATGACCTTTCTTAGCATATATTGTACCGTATGATGGATATCGAGTTCAAACAAGAAATTATGAACAAGAGCCAAAAAAGAAATAAGGGGGGAGGAGGAGGGATAATGAGATATCCAAAAATAGCATATCGTTTTTTTCTTTCTTTTTGGTAAAAAAAAAGGGAGAACAAGGATTGAAGTGGCGTCTACTGTGACAGGTTTTCATTGTGCGCCTATTCCCTTTACCTGCAAAAAAAAAAAAGAAGTAGCTCAGATTTGGCCTCGAAACTTTGTAATTATTAAAGTTTCCCCTTCCCTCTCTCTCCTCTCTCTGTTCTTTTTTTTTATTGAGTTACTTAGAATATGGACTATCAAAAAACTGTCGTTAAAAAGCACGCTAAAGTGCAAAACTCGAAAAAGACGCCCGAGACCAAATATTGGAAGCGCTTCAAAGTAAGCCTTGGTTATAAACACAAATACAAGTTAGGTTCTAACCTATATTGTCGCTATAGTCACCTATTGTTATCAAAGAATATGCCAGTGTTACTTCCATCAACTTTTCACCTGTTGCACCTTATGATTTTGCTGTCACATCTTCTACTCGTGTACAGATCTATTCATCCAAAACACATCAACCTAAAAAGACAATCTCTCGATTCAAAGATACTGCTTATTCAGGAAGTTTCCGACATGACGGCAAGCTGCTTGTTGCCGGTGATGCTACTGGTCTTGTGCAGATGTTTGATGTCGGTTCTCGTGCGATTCTGAGAACATTCCGAACTCATGCCATGTAAGCCTCTCCCTTTCCCTTTATTTACACAAACTTACTCTAACTCACTCTCACACTTAAATTGCATTAGGCCTGTACAAGTCACACAATTCTCAACTAACAAATCTAATATTCTGTCAGCATCAGACGATAAGACAGTACGCATTTGGGATATTCCAACTGGAGAGAGTGTGAATGTATTCGAAGAGCATGAAGATTATGTTAGATCGGGTGTTGTCAGTTTAGAGAATCCAAACTTGTTTGTCAGTGGTTCATACGATCAAACAGTCAAAGTATGGGATATGCGACAAAGTGGTAGTGTGATGACTATGAATCATGGTGCACCTGTTGAGTCGATTTTAATGTACCCCAATGGTGGTGCTATCATCTCTTCAGGTGGACCTACTGTTAAGGTGTGGGACTTGTTGAGTGGCGGTCGTTGTATACATACCTTAAACAATCACCAAAAGACAGTGACAAGTATGTGCTTCGACGGGTCGGCCTCTCGCTTAGTCACTGGTTCATTGGATCAGCATGTTAAGATTTTCGATGTCCAAGATTACAAGGTGGTACACAGTGTTAAATATCCTGCTCCTATCTTGAGTGTTGGCCTTTCACCTGACGATACCCACCTTGCAGCGGGTATGGCTAACGGACTGTTATCCATCCGTCAACGTCAAATAAAAGCATCAGAAAAGGCTCTCAAGAAACAAAAACAAGATTATATCAAGGGTGGTACCTATAAATACTTTATGCGCGGCCAAGCAAACACAGTAGCCAAAGACGACTTTGTAGTAGAATCCACCAAGAGACAAAAGCTGAAAAAATACGACCAATTGATGAAGGTCTTCCAATACGCTAATGCTCTAGATGAAGTGTTAAAGACAAGTAGTCAAACACCTGTTGTTGTTGCTGCTGTTCTTCAAGAATTAATTCATCGTGACGGTTTGAAGCAAGCTATTACAGGTCGCGATGACGTTTCATTAGAGCCCTTGATGCGTTTCTTGATCAAAAATATTCACCATCCTCGATTTACAAATCTGCTTGTTGATGTTTCCGAAGCAGTGATTGGTAAGTCATAACAAACAAAAGTTGATGTTTTCTCGGCTAAACCTATCATTAGATTGTTACACACGCGTATTTGGTCAATCCCCCTTGATTGATGATCTGTTGTCTCGCTTAACAGTCAAGGTGAAGCAAGAAATTCAACTTCAAAAAGATCTTATTGAAACCATTGCAACTCTTGATATGTTGTTTGCTAAATCTGGTGCAGCTGCTGTTAATAAATAAATCAAAACTTTCTGTTTTGCATGTGAAAAAACCTGACAAATTCAATATATAAAAAACTGAGGCTTAAATTCGAATGTCGCATAAAGTAATTTTTTCTTTCTTTCTTTTACTTTTCTCTACAAAATATGTCTGCTTATCAATACGAAACTGTCAAAGTTGATATCTCTGCTGAAGGTGTTGCTCATGTTCAGCTCAATAGACCCAAGAAATTAAATGCATTTAATGATCAGTAAGATTGTTTGGGAATTTCATTATCAAAAATCTCATTTTTTTTTAATGTGCTAGACTCATAGCTGATGTTAGAAATGTCTTTCGTCAAATAAATGCTGATTATGATATTTTGGTAGTTGTTATTTCTGGATCAGGACGCATGTTCACTGCAGGCATTGACTGTAATGTTTAGTAAGAAAAAGAAAAAGAGAGAGATAAAATAATATTAAATTCATTTGATAGTAAAAGAAACCAACATTGGCAAACTTTTGACTCAAGGCGATCCTGCTCGCGATGCTTACAGAAACCGTGTTACTATTGAAGACTTCCAGGATGCATTTACAGCAATTGAAAACTGCAGTAAGCCTGTTATCGCTGCTATTCACAACGCTTGCTATGGTGCTGGCGTTGACTTAGTCACAGCTTGTGATATCCGCTACTGCACCAAGGATTCTCTATTTTGTGTAAAAGAAGTAGATGTAGGACTTGCTGCTGATGTCGGTACTTTACAGCGTCTTCCCAAAGTCATTGGTAATCACAGCTTGGTGAGAGAACTTTGTTACACTGGTAGAAAGTAAGTTCTTATTCAACAGAAAGAAATTTGTCCAACCATTTGCTCATTGTTTTTTCTTTCAGTATGTATGCTGACGAAGCATTGCAATGTGGATTTGTTAATAGAGTAGCTGAAAACCAGGAAGACGTTTTGGGTAAACAGACGAGCATAGACTATACAAGGAGCAGAAACTCATCTTCTTAATGTATTAGCTCAAGCATTTAAATTGGCCAAAAACATTGCTTCTAAATCACCTGTTGCTGTTGTTGGCACCAAGTAAGAAAGAGGGAAATTGTTTCGCTTCTTCCTGACTCATTGGAAATTATACTATTTAGGCATCTCTTGAACTACTCTCGTGATCACTCTGTTGCCGAGGGTTTAGCCTATACCGTGACTTGGAATGCTCCTATGCTTAACACAGAGGTAGGAATCAATGATGACAATTTTATATTCGCGTTGATGTGAACTCAATGTTTTGTTCTTGTTCCACTCAGGATATTCCTAAATCTATTGAAGCTTTTATGCAAAAGAAGCGCGCCAAATACTCCAAGCTTTAAATTTCAGTTTTTCTTATCGTATAACTTATAAAATTGAAGTACATTGTACTTTTGATAATCTTTATGCTTCTAAAAAGCATCATTAAATATAGGTTCTCCATAAACTTTCGTTAAACTGGTTACTGCCAAAAGCGTTTGTTGTATGTTTATATGCTAGGTCAATTAGATGAACGAAAGACTGACTTTAGTACGGTCACTAAGCTGTAAGCGTGCTCTATAGCTGTAGGCATTTGCAAAATATGGCAAGTCTTTAGTAAACTACCACATTTGTTTGTTTGGTTCTAAGAGCACTTTATGTAGATTAACTTTTGTCTTATTTCGCGTTTCTATATGATTGTCATTCGTCTTTTAAAGCTAATTATTTAGTGCTTGTATCATAAATTCACAACCTTAATAAGGTCTTGTCTTGATTTTAACGCAAGTTCTAGAGCTTTTCTTAATCTATCTTAACCAAGCTCGTAATCAGATCAATAAAAAGAATACTACTTGTTTTTCTTAGAGGAAAAAAAAAAAGAAATGAACAACGTTCATAGAAACCTACTTTTAAAAACCCTGCTCTATATGGCTTTGGGGAAAAAAAATTAAACCCATAGGCTTCTTCCTCGATTTAGAAGCCCTCCTGGTCACATACTCTTCTTTTTACTTTTCTTGAAAAGATGTGAAGTTGGTTCCAAAAAAAACCTTTTTTGAGGCGAAAAGAACTTAAAGACTTACATTTTCTGTATTGTGTCGCTCCTTCCTTATCTGAAAACTTATTAGCAAGTACACAAACAGGCATTGCATGCTTTTTCTCGCCTGTTTTATTGAATCTCAAGTTAGACGTTATGTTGGTTTTTTTAGCCTGATGTTTCTTTAATGAAATGCAGTGCTAGCAATGTCAGAATTAGTACGCTTCTTGCAAGAAGAATTCTACACGAAGGTGCTAATAGAATAGCTTTGTATTGTATCGCCGAGTCTTTTTCAAATTTGCTGAAATTATTGAAATTACGCTATTTTCTTTTTTTTTCTCTCTCTTTTTCTTTCTCTCTTTTTCTTCTCTTTTTCTTTTTGTTACAGAGAATGTCACAGCCTCCTCTTCCTACTTCTACACCGGATTTTACAGACGGCGAGGAATATATGAATACAACGCCTATTACCCCAGCGCAACTCAAAACATTTCTTACACAAGCACCTTTACTGTATAAAAGTAGACTTCATAAAGGTGCTGTGAAACATATTCTTACCAACTGCTATCGTTCTTTATGGGGCAATGATATCGAAATAATGCAACAATATTTCTTTCGAGAAGGACTTTCTGATAGTGACAATCTATCCAAGTTACTCGAAAAATACAATCTTTTTGGATCCGAAGAGCACGACCACGACGACTATGTACATAGTGAACCTAATTTAAACAAAATTCAAGAAGAACCAGAGTATTGGGAGACCCAAAGAGGAAAGCAATGTGGTCATTTATTTAAGAAGGGCGAAAGTGTTTATCGCTGCAGGTAAAATCCACTTTTGTTTATTGTTTTTTTTAAAGATTTTAAATCAGTTTGCTTTTAGAAACTGTGGTCTTGATGATACATGCGTAATGTGTTCTAAATGTTTTCATGCAACCAATCATGAAGGTCATGATGTCAAGATATGGATTAGTCGAGGTGCAGGTGGCTGTTGTGATTGTGGCGATCCAGAGGCATGGAAGACAGAATTGAATTGTGCAATTCATTCACTTCATCCCACCTCTGATACATCTCCTGGCGATAGTTCAGCCAGTACTTCTTCTCGACCTCAGCTAGAGCCATTATCGAGTGTACCACCAAAAGTTGTTCAATCAGTAAGAGATGTGATCACAGTCGTGGCTGATTATATCCTAGAAACTTTTGCTACTTCGCCTGAGGATGTGATTTCCGTTGGCACACTTGATTCTATCCGTCAAGATTGTATGGACTCTCATAAAGCTCTTGGATTGCCTTCAGACCCTTCAAAACAGACTTATGCTTGTATCTTGTGGAATGATGAGAAACATTCCTTTGATGCAGTCATTGATATTGTTGTTGAGGCATTGGGATGTTCAAAAGAAGAAGCAGCTCATGCAGCTGAATATGTTGATGATTACGGTCGTCATATCATTAAAGAGTCATCAGATTTGGACGAGTTGATTAATATCGCCAATACAATTAGCTCTATCAACTTGGCTGTTACTGTCTGTTCAATGCCCAAAACAGTACGCGAAGACATCTCAGGCTTGTTGTTGGATTGGCTCAAAGAACTGACCGGTGGAAGATACAAGTTCTTTAACAATGTAGACGGCGGTAATTGTATCATTCGTGACATCGTGTGTGAAGTACTTTCTGAAGATTGGGCCCTTAGTCCCGAACTCTCTCGGTTGTCTACCCGATGTAGAAGAGAAAGAATGCCTGAAGATGAAGATGACGATTTCGACCCTGAAGGGGCTGATACAGATATGGATGAAGATGATGAGATGATATTTGGTGGTGATGAAGGCATCACTGATGAAGGCCTTTTATTGAATGCATTTTTAGAGCAACATGGTCATGGTGAGGATGACGATGATGAAGAAGAAGATGAAGAAGATGAAGAAGATGAAGGCTCAGCTAGTGATTTTGAAGATGCTAGTGAAGTACTTTTGTCAGCCATCAACATTGAACAAAGTAGCCAGACAGATAACAACCACGAAGGCAGCGACGTCGACATGAACGAAGTTGAAGATGCATATCAGGTGACATCTCCAAGTGCCTCACAAATGTCTAATGAAAGCTCACCCAGAAGACGTCAGAGCGATGGCTATATTCACGCAGCAGATAATCATACAGCAGGAGAGCCTTCTTCGTCTCAAGGCCGCGAATCTGAAGAGCTCAAAAGACGACGCTTATCATCATCGTCTCACTCAAAGACTCACAAAGCATCCAAGACACGAGATATATTGGATCTTGATTGGAATTTAGATATATGGCTTGATTATATTGAACAGCTAGAGATGAAAGAAAGAGACATTGCAAAAGAGTTAAGTACTTCTTTTGAAAGCTCAAGCGACTCCATTGAAATAGATCTCGCAAATGCACGTCGTATCAACACAAACCTGAAGAAAGAATTTAAGCGAAAGCTTCGTCTGGATTACTTGCTTCATTTCGACTTACGTCTTTGGAAGACAGCTCGTATCAGTATAAAGGACTTATTGATCGGTACCTTTATATCCAATCTGCAATACAAGCCAGTTATTGGCACACGATTTGCTCGCAACTATCCTGAACTTGTAGATGCCTTTTTCTTCAAGGACAGAGAACCCGAGAATTCTGTCAGCACACTTTCTGTCCAACTATTGACTGTACCTACAGTCGCTTCTATGCTTGTTAAAGACTATAGATTTTTCGGCATCGTCTGTTCGATCTTGGAGAATTTCTTTTTGACAGACCATATCCATATGATTCTGCCTAGCGATTATTCCCGAGCTCAAGTAGATTGCTCTTCGAGGGCTATTGGGCGTCATAGGTATGCCTATACCATTTTTGATCTCCGTTATGTGATGAATGCAGAGCAAGTTAAATCAGAAATTTCTAAAAATCCATTGTACCTTCGCCATTTCATTGACATGCTGTATCAATTTCAAGAAATGGATGCCCTTAAACGTCAAGAGAACGCTCATGTAGAGTTTGAATCTCAATCTTGGGTGACAGCATTTAACATGACACTTCAAACATCTAAATTGTGTCGTCTTTTTGCTGGATGTTTTGAATCGACTGGCTTACCACCTTCCGATGCCTCTCGTAACCTTTGCCGGTCTATCTATCGAGTCTTGAAAGCCATTACAGACTGGACACCTGTACTTGCTCCACAAAAGACAAACCATGAGCATTCACGTGATACTCGTCTAAAGATCCTGGGCTTAAATGAACAAGTGTTCCATCAAATCAGCACACCTAACGCTGGCAGTTTTGACATTGTTGACTATGATGTAACAAAAAGCCCAATTTCTTTTCATCATCCTTTCCATTGGTTATTGTCTGAATTATTTGAAAATGTATCCTTGTTACATGATGGCGTCTTGAATGAACTTGGTTGGCTCGGTGGATTTACTCAAATGGTGAATGAAGCCTTTAGAGATCAGCAACATGACATGTTTTTGATGATGCTTGAATACCCTATTAGAACATTAGCTGTTCTTTCACAAATCAATTGCAACGTGTGGGTCAGAAATGGCTATAATATCCGTAATCAAGTAAGTGAGAAATTCGAAATGAAGAATGAGACCTGGACATACTAATTGAACAAAAAAAAAAAGGCTCATTCTTATAAAGATGTCAACGTAAGAGAAAATACGCTTGACTGCGATATTTACCTTCTTCAAGTTGGTCTTACCGTTTGTGAAAGCGACAAGATTCTGATGACATTAATGGATCGATTTCAGCTTATCGACTGGTTTAGAGGAAAACCTCGCAAGCATGCTGTTTATGATGCTAGCCAAACAGTATACATGGTGGAGGATTTCTTGAACTTACTGATCGTTTGTGCTTCAGAACATGGTTATGCATCTGGCATTACCTTTGAGCAGCGCATTCGTCAATCTATCATCCAATTTCTTGGCATTTCTAGTATGGCTTATTCAGAGCTCTTGAAGCTTGTTCCAGAAAGCTTGACAGAACATGAGTCGTTTGAAAGCCAACTCAATATGATTGCTAATTTCAAGGCACCTGATGGTCTCAGTGACAAAGGTCTCTATGAACTGAAGCCCGAATTTATTGACGAGATTGAACCATATTACTGGCATTACACTCGCAATCAGCGAGAAGAGGCTTGCAACGTACTGAAAATGAGATGGAACCAGCTCCATCCAGACAGCAAATTGAGCGATAAGGAGGAGTTCTTACTTACACCAAAGACAAAATATATTGAAGTGGGACCTTTCAGACATCTCGGCAGGTTCTTGCACTCACATACGCTTTGCCAGATCATTGCTTATGCTTTGTGGGATGCCAAGTTCCATAAAGAAACAAAGAACGACACTATCTTGGATGAAGCACTCTATCTTGCTATGCTTGCTGTCACCGATCCCAATAGTCCTGCAAGTGAGCTAGCAACCATGAAAGCCAAGGGCAAATATAGAGCTGATATGATGGTTGATGAAGTCAAGAGCTTTGTTGACTTTGCTGAAGAAGATGAGTTTTCAATCCAAATTAATGAGATTGAAAGAGCTCATGCTTCTTTGCTTACCATCTTGATTCGATGTTTGGATGATCCTGAGCTGTTACATGCTCACAAACGATTGGGCTTCATTTTAGACAAGATTGAAGCGCAAGGGTCTGAGAAGGCTAAAGAGATTATTGGTGAATACAAAGAAAAGAGATCAAGAGAAATCAAGGCTGAGATGGAAAACAACAATGGTAGCAACATTTCTGAGGTTGAACGCAAAAAAGCTGCCGCCAAAGCACGTCAAGAAGCTATCATGTCTCAATTTGCCAACGCTCAATCCAAGTTTATGGAACAACACAGTGATCTGTATCGATCTGACGAAGATGAAGACATCCAAGAAACATACGAAGAAGCTGCTGTTACTAGCAATGAGATGACTTCGGAAGACGACATACAAATCTTCCGTAAATGTCACTTTCCCAAGGACAACTGTATTGTATGTCAAGAAGAATTGGATGACAACAAGCTATACGGTATGCTTGGCTTGATCCAGCAATCCAACATCCATCGACTTGCGCCTATGAACAACAAAGATGTCTTAGCCGATATTCTTGAAAGCAGCAACAGTGCCAATCCTTGGGATATCAAGGATGAAACGACTGATAAGTTGCCCCCATTTACTAGTTTCCCAACTGAAGCACATGTATCTGGTTTAGACATCTCTTCATGTGGCCATTTGATGCATTCCGAGTGTTTTGATACGTACCAAAAGTCGGTGGAGAACCAGCTTTTAAGAGAGCTTGGCCGTATGCTTCCATTGCCTATTTCACCCAAGACTCGGTTCCTTTGTCCTCTTTGTAAGGCTTTAGGTAATGTCTTGGTTCCTATTGTCTGGAAAGGGAAGAACGAATCTTACCCTGGTGTTATGGCACCGGCGTTGCCTTACGCTGATCTGACAAAGACAGTTCAGGATGTAGCTATGGACGCCAAGAGATGCTTCCAGACTCTTCCTGGAGCATTTGACGAAGAAGTGCCATTTGTCAATAACGATCCTGATCTAGTTATCAGTGATAAAGAGAAACTCAAGTATATTTACAACCAGATGCTCAAAGTCATGCAGGTTACTTTGAAGCACAAACACCTTGATCGTCCTCTTCATTTACCTGATTCCATCTTGAATCTGTACGACATGTACGCTTACACAATAGCCGATTTTGAAATTGCACAAAGAGGGACTGAAGGAACAAGAGCACGGGACTTAACAATTGAGCATACAGGCACTTTTATTGATGATATCTCAAGCACGTCGCAGACTCTGTTGAAAATCCTTGGTATGACAGCCAACTTGATTCAAAACTTGCTGAACACACCTTGGCAAGCTGAAGATCAGTTTACAAAAGAGAAATTAAGACTTCGGGCAATAAACCAGTTTATGCCCAACACAACTCTGGACATAGTAAAGGACATGATTGATTTCGATCCGTCGCAGCCTCTTTTGAAGGACGATCCATTCAGAGCATTTGTTGGATTAAGCTTTGCTCTGTCTGAACAGCCTTCCATTGAAGCACATCATTTACTGCGCTCAATGTATATAGCTGATTTGACCAAGATCATTATTGTTATTGTACGCAGTATACTAAGTGGTGATAAGCTCTTAAAGGATCAAAAAATAAGCCAGCTTTTGAACACGTTGAACACAGAGCAGCAACAAGTTGTTGGCGTTGAAGGATTGCAGCAGTTTGCAAACTATGTGCTTAGTCTCTTAAAGATACCTCAATCGCATATTGATCGCTTCTTCCAAATCGTTAACCCCAGCGCATTCATGGCACTTGTTCGTACTTTTGCATTGCCTTTTTTGAGAAAGTCTTTGCTGTTTATGGTCGTCTATCATGGATTCATTCCCCAAAATCCATCCGAAGATAATCTAGAAGAAAAGAGAGAGTATGATCGGTTGGTAGATATTCTGAACCTGCCCTCTCTAGAAGCAGTGTTTGATATGCAAGCCTTTGAACAAGACCTAGTCAACAGTTGGTGTCAAGACTATATGCGTTACTTTGATTCACTTGCTGAACTACATCCATCTGGTGTCATAAACTCAGTGACTCTCACTTCACTCAATCTACCAACACAATATAGAATGACGACGCTGCCATACCGCTTGGATCAGTTATTGGACGAAAGTTCAAAACGTGTGTGTAGAAAGTGTAAGACTGTGCCTGAGCATTCAGCCATCTGTTTGATTTGTGGTACTTTTGTCTGTGCCCGACGCTTTTGCTGCACAGAAGACAGTAAAGGTGAATGCAATGTTCATATGAAGCAGTAAGTGATTATTTATCTAGTGAAGCATGGACCTTAACATCTTACTTTTCACAATTTAGTTGTGGCGGAGAAATTGGTATTTATTTGATGATCAAGGATTGCTTCCTTCTATTGTTGCATGATAACGGTGGAAGTATCATGAATGCACCTTATCTTGACATCCATGGTGAAGCTGATATCTTTTTCAAGCGTGGTGCACCACAGTATTTGAATACTAAGCGATACGAACAGATTAGACAGATGTGGTTAACTCAAACTATACCAGCTTTTGTGAGAAGACGGATGGAAAGTGCTTACAGCGCAACTATTTGGGAAGCATTCTAGTTTTTTTGTTTTTATTGTTTCCTTTTTTTTTTAAGAAAAAGTTTTTATTTTGTATTTTTAAAAACCTATAAAGTCATTTAACATTTATTTCCTTAAAAACGAATTCGTTATTGTACTATTGGTTACTTACAGCATTTACAGTCAAAAGGACACTCAGGGGTATCCAAACCATTACCTATATTTAAGTCTTTAACATCATAAAGAGGATAACCATCCTCAGTTGTACGATCTTATAAAGACAATTAGCTGACTGCATACAAATAAAAGAGCCTATTGTTTGCTTACTTGTCTTTTTTAAGCCTCGAGAGTCACCGAAATCTTCATCAGTAGAAGGTGGTGGAGGGCGCTTCTTGGTATTAGTTTTGGTAGACTTGATGGCTGCCAGCTCAGCAAAGACAACTTCTTGCACCTTTTGTACTTGATCCTCTGATAATTCTTCCTGATCCTCCTCGTCTTCATTATCTGAGTCAGTTTCTTCTTTATGATCCTCCTTCTTGGATACTTTCTTTGACTTTTTCGATGATTTCTGTTCATCTTCTTTTTCTTTTGGTGCAGTTTTTTTGGCCTTGCCGCTGAAAATATCATCAATTTCATCCACTACTGTTTTGGACTTTTTCTCTTTAATAGCCTTCTTGACACCTGCATCTTTGGCCACGCTCTTCTTTTTAGTAGCTTCTTTCTTTCCTTTTATATCTATCATTGGATAGGTAAGTCTCTAAACATTGACGAAGGAGATTTATGTACCAGTTACTTCACCTGTAGCCTGCTTTGCCATTTTTTTTTATGTTTTATGCAGAAGCAAAGAAATGTAAAAACTAACACCCAACTTTAAATCTCAAAAAGTCGAGTCAATGAAAAAACGTCACGGATGAGACGCCACGTACTTGTTTTTAATGCATCATGCTCTCTTGTCTATCCCTTTTTTTTCTTCTCGTTATCTTGAAGCGCATCTTGCGTTTATTGGAATTTGAAATGGAAGTAAAACAGACGTTTGAATACTTTATGCTGTTAGAGCAACAATTTTGGAGAAATTTGACTCAAGAAGCTATTCAAAAAATCACTCTTCATGGACAATTAAAGCCCGAGGATATGCTTTTATATGGCGAATTTGGATTTACTCTCATTGGACTCAAGCATGCTATGCTAGTTGAGTTTTGCGATGAAAGTATCAATCTACTTTATCTCAAGACAGTGATTGAACCTGTCTTGTTTGCCTCTAGATCAAAGAACATATCCTGCCATCTTATCCAGCACACAGTGACACCTGAATCCAACCTACATGGATGCATACTTGTGTACAACCATGACGATCTTTTGCCGGAAATATCCGTGTTGATAAACAGATCTAGTGAAGACCAAGAATTAGATGAGGATACAATGGCAGCTATACTAGATTATCCAGGGCATTTGCCGAGAAATGAAGAAGAGATACCTACTTTGCTCTCTGTCATCTATCTCCATCAAAAGGGAGGCAACAAAGGTTTAGCTGCTGTTACATCATTTGCTATTCAACAGAAGGAAGAACCAAACATGCGAGCCCATTTTGACAGATACAGAACAATGAGCGAACAATTGCTGGGAATTGATTTGAAATTACTAGTCCAATAAAAAAAAACTCCTCTGAGCTTAAATTTCATTTGCTGGAGTGTGCGTGTGTGTCTGTGGGAGATGGAAGTTTATCAGTGAGGAAGCCAGGTGTGATTATTAAATCTTTCTCTTTTTACTGAAATGGTAAGCAATCATATACATTGCATACATTCAATATACAAGAAAAGCAGAAGTGTCGATACCAGAGAAAGAGAAGAAAGATGTCAGCCTTCAATATCAAGTGTAAAGATGCATAGATGGATGGATGGATGGATGGATGATTGAATCCAATTTCAGTAGTTTTGTTTATTTTTTTCCAGCTATATATGAACATATATATGCACACTCCAAGAAAGACTATACCCACCAACACTACAACTGTTGACAGCCTTACTATATTATCTATTCAATCACAAGCAGAAACAGTTTTCATCTAGTTACATTACTTGATCAGCATTCTGGATTCTGTCTTTCTCATTGGATGCTTGTCTTGACTTGTATAGCGAATGAAGCAACTAGCTTCTTTTCTTTTTCTTGTCTGGTCTAGTCAACCTAATCACTTCTTTTTTTTTCTCTCTCTTTGTATTAGCCTACCAGACTTCACCATAACAGAAAGAAGCGTGGACACGTCTCAGCCGGTCACGGTCGTATCGGCAAGCACAGAAAGCATCCTGGTGGTCGTGGTCTTGCTGGTGGTCAACACCACCACCGTATCAACATGGATAAGTACCATCCTGGTTACTTTGGTAAGGTCGGTATGCGTCACTTTCACTTGAAGAAGAACGCTTACTGGCGTCCTGTTGTCAACATTGACAAGCTCTGGACTCTTGCCGGTGAAGGTGTCCGTGAACAATACAAGAACACTGAAAAGGTTCCTGTCATTGATGCTCTCCAAAACGTAAGTTGCAATACACACACATAAAAGCAATCTTTATTAACTTGATTGTTATAATAGGGTTATGCCAAGGTTCTTGCTAAGGGTACCATCTCTCAACCCGTCATTGTTCGTACTCGTTTCGTCTCCAGCCTCGCTGAAAAGAAGATCAAGGCCGCTGGTGGTGTTGTTGAGCTTATTGCTTAAATAGCTTAAATAAATAACCAAGAAAAAAAAAGGAATACATTTTATGGCTTTTATTACTATTATTATTCTTTATTATCTTGTGTATAGCATAAATCACTAAGAGGGGGGGAAATGGAAGTTTATATTTCTTAAATTGGACTGCATACAAGTCATGCATAACACTTCTTTACAAGACAACAAAGTCAGCTTGTAGTTATTTTGTATCACTAAATCAAATGACTGCTGAACAATCCCTCTTCATGGTGTTTCCCTGTATAATCTCTATATTGAAACAGCATTGATTTCGACCCCTTATCGACACATGTTATTTCTTGAAATTCAATATTGCTTTTGAAAAAAAAAATAGGTGTTTCTGGCAGTAAACCAGAGTGTATATTACACTTTATGTATTTTAGATCATATGCACAAGCTACATCACAATTTAAGTCGTATGATAAAGAATAATGTAACAAAGACACTTGTGGTTTCAAGAGAAACCAAACAAAATTCTAAGCTGTGAGGAGATATTCTTCTATTGAAATCGATGGAAAGAGGAGAAATATCAAGGTGATGAATAGTTAAGAAAGATAGCTATCATATGAATATGTTCTATTGCTATATGTATGCTTTCAATATGTATATAACAAAAAGTAATAATAACACTTTTAGTTCAACTACAGAACAAATCACCAATAAGCTGTTGCTTAGTGATACATATAGTATTGGCTTAGTCGCTCTTCCATAATAATAGGGAGGTTAGTCCAAAAAAGATAAAGAGAATGCCAATTGGCTTTCAATTAAATTGCGCGTTAAATTTTATAAGACATTTGTAACAAATCAAAAAAGGAAAAGAAAGCGTTTATTTATTTTAATTTTTTTTACTGCGAAATTTGGGATAAATCTTGACAGTGACGTGATATAGTTTCAAAGGAAGGAACTTGTCTTATTGGTGAGTGCGTGTACATATATTTTGTTTACTCATTATCAAGGAATTCTATATTTGGGAATGTTTCAATTTAGCGAATTTTAATTGGTTTAATAAATGGATGAATAACATCATTCAATTTGGTTTTTCCAAAATATATAAATAGAAGGACCAAATTCACAGAATAGGCTTACGTATTCTTTCTCTTTTTTTTTTCTTTACTCTTTCTCTATATACTCAATATGCAAATTTTTGTCAAGACTCTCACTGGTAAAACCATCACTCTTGAAGTCGAACCCTCTGATTCAATTGATAACGTCAAGCAAAAGATTCAAGACAAAGAAGGCATCCCACCAGATCAACAACGCTTAATTTTTGCAGGAAAACAACTAGAAGATGGTCGCTCTTTATCAGATTACAACATTCAAAAAGAATCTACACTGCATCTGGTTCTTCGCTTGAGAGGCGGTATGCAAATCTTTGTGAAGACACTCACTGGCAAAACAATTACACTAGAAGTTGAATCCTCTGATTCTATTGAGAATGTCAAGCAAAAGATTCAAGACAAAGAAGGCATCCCACCAGACCAACAGCGTCTTATTTTCGCTGGTAAACAATTAGAAGATGGTCGCTCCTTATCAGATTACAATATCCAGAAAGAATCCACATTACACTTGGTCCTTCGTCTCCGTGGAGGTGCTAGTGAACCTTCTTCATCAGAGGAGAAATCACCAAAAAAGAAGAACCGTTGTTCCTACACTGATTGTTCGGATAAAATTGTAAAGATCATTGGCGACTGTAGATACTGCCAACATAAATTCTGTGCTAGACATCGTTTACCCGAAGCTCATGCTTGTGAAAACCTAATGAGTTGCAGACAAGCAGCACATGAAAGAAACAGCATAAAGCTACTAAGTGAAAGATGTGTGGCCAGTAAAGTTTAATTTACCAAATAAAGTATACTAGAAACCTCTTATTTTTCCCTTTACTATTACTACTACTACAAGTTAGTACTTTCTCCCTCCCTCTTTTTTTTTTTCTGCGTGTGTGTATATTTGTATTCTACTACGATCAGAAGATACAAAAGCGGAATCAAATTAATCGATTAAAAAAAAAAGAGGAAACTCATGCAAGCATCACAAGTTCGGATTAAGATTGTTGTATACAGCTTCTGAGATACTCAGAAAATAAGCTGTGGATATCGAATGATGTGAGATAAAATTCAATGAGCAATCTGATCGAGCGAAAAGCTTATTGTATGATAAAAAAGACGCTTTTATGCGCATTATGTATAGTACCATCATTGCACCAAGATCAAACCGAACATATCGCAATATCGAATATAGGACGATCTACAGAATATACTAATATATATCTATATATTTTGCCAAGGAGAAATATGCTGATTAGTACAGTTTCATACCTGTTGGAGTTTATTCTATGTTTCTCATGTCAGCCTTTTCTTTTTCTTTTGATAACATTATCATGCAAGATCAGAGTTGAAACTCCACAAACCGCTTCATGTTGAACTGTAGCTTTTTTTTTTGTATAAAGAAAACTTACTTTGGCCAACAAGTAATCACTCCTCTGGTTGCATATACAAATACATATTGAATCTATGCGTACAAATTGAATACTGTCATTAGGCTGGACAGTAAGAAATGAATATAAATTTCAAATTAGCACAAACACATAAAACATTTTCAATACAACGTATGGAGTCTTTTATTTGGATCATATTTACACATATTTTTTTTAGGCAGTCAGGCTATTATATAAGGAGTATGACGATACGATAGTGTATGAAGAACAGCATGATTTGCATGAATAACTTGCTTTCTTTTTTTGTTTTTTCTGCAAAATCAAAATAAACAATGTACATGTTTTCTTTTTGTTTTTACGTTGCTTTCTTCCTGCACTCATTGCTTTTATAAGTTTCGGCTTTTGTCCCGTCTTAGAAGTAAATCATGCTCTAATGAATCCTTCTTCAAGTAGTTTATAGACCACTTTTTTTTTTTCCAATGAAAGACGTAAATTCAGTACATCCCTGCTGCCTCTTATTTAACTGAGTGTATTCAAACCATTGTAGCTCAAAAACACCTTCGTTCTGTGTCTACACTCTGACCAATTTCTTTTTTAATACGAAATGAAAGGAGGTAAGCCAGCGCCTATTACCTGGCATGTCTTTTATAGGGAAAAGGTTTAGTCTCTATAGGAGGCACGATGTAGTTTTTTTTTTTTTTTGGTGACTTTACTACAAGCGCGCCACTGGGCTGTGTTTTTTTTCTCACTAAAAATGGAAGATGACACACCCCCAGATACTATGGTTTTTGAGTCTTGGGTTCTGAAACTTCTTGCAGAATAATGAACAGTAATTGTTGTAAATGATCTATACTAAACTCTTTTCTTCGCATACTAAGAATGGAGTTCTGGTCTTGTTGTATTGTCAAACGAAGAATCAAGGTTGTAGTGTTTATCAGTAAGAAATGTAAAACAAGAATGGATCTCTTTCATTTAAAAAATTCAAGCAAAGTCAGAGATTGTTTCAAATATACGAACTCTCCATAGTCTAGGCGAGACAGGGACATGCTACATAGCTGGTGTTGGTACGCATAAGGCCATACGAATATCAAGAATAAAACTAGAGGGAAGGGATGTTTAACTTCTTTTCTAAATAATCTTATTTATCGCAAATATCAGCTATCTCAAAGTGACATCCAAAAGAGGTACAATGTGTACAGTCCCAATTGGGTTCTTAGAAGTCGCTAATGACCTTTGAAATCAGCCATTTGAAACTATATACACTGTACTTTTCTTTGTTTTATAATTAGGCAAATAGTTTTCCTAGTTTGTACATGCTATTTTTTGATATTGATTGGCCAAGTAAGGTACAATACATGGTTTGACAATTCTTGTAGTTGTACAAACAAGTCATCTTTCTCTACCAAGCCAGCAATGGTTTTAAGGAAAATAGGGTGCATATATGAGTTTAAAATATTCACCCCCTCCCCTACAACATAAAAGAAGTTTGGAGGATACTTGCTTCTTTTTTGTTTTCTCTTCAAAACAATTGCACCTTTCCCCTCTGTTGGTCTTTCCAAAACTAAAGTTATTATCGATCCAACGAAATGTGCTGTTGGAGCCATTCTGTTAGTAAGATGCTTTATTGCCTTTGGTTCATAAATAACACGAGCTTGTGCTATATATGAAAAAAACAGGGCAAAACAAACTGCTTTCAACATTTAAAGAGTCGGTTTTCGAGTTTTTGGGTTGTTACTGATATGGAGTCATACGGCTTTTAGGAAAGCCAAAAGTAAATGGTACTAATGGCAGGGTCCTTGGACAAACAAGTAAGTAATTTCATGAAATAATTTTGGTTTTGTCAAATAAAAGTAGCCACGATTGTATGTCTTCTCCCTTCTTTTTTGTTCTTTTGTTTCATTCTTCTTTATAACGGTATCCCGGCCAAGGATGATTGCTCATAGTTGCTCTTGTCTTGCCTGCCGAGAGGTTAAAACATTATGTTTGGAACCAAGATTAAAAGTAAGGGTCTCCTATAGACTTAGTGTTTACAAGTTCAATTGGCGCTAGGACAGATACGTGATCTACATATATTCATATACACTGTACACAAGGGTAATAATAAATCGTCTTTATAAAACTTGTTTTCTTAAATATAAAACAAATGGGTTTGGTACTTATGCCCAGTCTTCTTCCTTTTCTCTCTGGATTGTAAAAGTGATTGAAAACATACATTGTCTATCATCAAACCATTTGAAGACCTGTTTTCGTCTTGTCACAATCTTAAACAAAAACGCTCGCATCTGAATTGTTTAGATTTACTGAGTAAATGAGTAAGCTATTCGGGAATTGAATGTTTATCTTCGAGGTTTCAAAACTGTCATTTAACACTGTTCTTTATCTAATTTTTTAATCTTCTTTTTTTTTGTTTTATTTTCATCAACTTTGTAGTTTTCCAAACACGCAAACTATGAACGATCATGAAAATAGCGAGCTTCGTTTTCTTCCGTTATTAGCTATGGATAGAAATGAAGGTCGCATCATCCATGTCACTCATCAGATACCCTATGAAATAAGTCATGAAATCAAAGAGAATGAACGTCTTCACTGGTCCTTTACTTCTCGTCATGGACATGCAGCTATGTATGCTGGCATGCAGTCTTTGACAGATGAGTGGGAGACATTATGCATCGGTTGGACCGGGAAAATGTATGAGAACAGAGATGCAGAAAAGAAAGAGATCCCAACTCTTTCCGAAAAGGAAAGACATGCAATCAAAACACAATTGCAGCAAGAGCACGATTGTGTGCCTCTCTTTTTGGATAGTGAGAGTGTGTCTGGGCATTACTATGGATACTGCAAGACATGTAAGTAGATTGTTTGCAATACTATTCATTTACTCAATTTACACAATGCATCATAGTGCTATGGCCTTTGTTCAATTATGTCATCTGGAACGATGCTACAGACGGTCGTATCGAAAAAACTCAATGGAATTACTACGAATCTGTCAATCAAAAATATGCAGATCTAGTAGTAGAGCATTACCAGCCTGGTGACATTATTTGGATTCATGATTATCATTTGCTTCTTGTGCCCAGCATGGTACGTGCTAAGCTGCCAAAGGCGCATATTGGATTGTTTGTACACTCGCCTTTCCCTAGTTCAGAGATTTTCCGCTGTTTACCAAGTAAGGTGTGACGTATAAAAGAGACATGCTGATAGTATTACTGATGAATACAATGATTAGAACGGCAAGAGATTTTAAAGGGAATGTTGGCTGCTAACTTGATTGGTTTTCAGGTAATTTTTTTCCCTTCATTATTACTATTATTTATATGATGGCACAATGAGACTGAAATCTATCTAGACCTATGCCAATTCAAGACACTTTATTTCAACATCTACTCGTGTACTTGGTTATGAATCAACGCCCGAAGGTGTAGAGTATGAAGGGCATTTTTGCCACATAGGCACTTTTCCAATAGGTATTGACGTGGAAGCAGTTGACTCTTTAAGAAAGAGTGCAGATGTGATACCCAAAATCAGAGCAATTGAGGAAATGTACTCGGGCAAAAAAATTCTGGTGGCACGAGATAAGATCGATCTTGTTCAAGGTGTGCTACAAAAGCTCGCTGCATTCGAAAAGTTTCTACTTGATTATCCTGAATGGCAGAATAAGGTGGTGCTGATTCAAGTGACAGATGTCATACTTAATGGTGACTGGTCAAAGAATGAAAACAAAGTGTCTGAAATGGTAGCTCATATTAATGGAAATTACGGCTCACTGGAACATTTACCAGTTCACCATTACCATCATCAAATTCAATGGGATGAATACTATGCTCTACTATCAACTGCAGATGCAGCTTTGATTACTGCTGTTAGAGATGGTATGAATACCACCAGCTTGGAATATGTGATGTGTCAACAAGAGAAACATGGCTCCTTGATTGTCTCTGAACTAACAGGCACGGCTGGATCAATGAGCTCTGCTTTGCTCGTTAATCCCTGGGACTATACAGGGGTAGCAAAAGTGATTAATGATGCACTATCTATGTCTGAAGAGGAGAAACAAACGAGACATATGGTAAGATAAGTCCTAATGAATTTCTTGATGGTATCTAAAGGAAAAAAAAACCAATAGCAACTGTTAGCACATGTCAAATCAAACACAACTTCATTCTGGGCGCATTCCTTTGTTCGGATGTTACTGCATACATGCATATTAACAGAACAAAGTAAGAATACACCAAGATTAGAAACCAATTACCTCTTTGATCGATACCGTTATTCAAAGAAGCGACTATTATGTTTTGACTATGATGTAAGTTGGTTGAAACAGAAAAGCAAACAATGTAAATGAGGATTTCACTAAGCAGAGGTTCCTTTTGTATAAACGTAAAACAAACAGGGCACATTGACTCCTATCAAAAAAACACCTATGGCGGCCACACCACCTGAAGACATGTTGACTTATCTCGAACAACTCTGTCAAGATCCTCAGAATGAAGTATGGATTATATCTGGTCGAGATGAAAACACCTTGACCAACTGGCTGGGCCATATTGATCAGTTGGGTATGAGTGCAGAGCATGGCTCGTTTATGCGTTATCCTGGTAGCAAGAAATGGATCAATTTGACAGAACATCTAGATATGGGTTGGAAAAACGATGTTTTGGAGATTTTTACATATTATACAGAACGTACTACAGGTAGTTTTATTGAACACAAACGGTGTGCTCTTACTTGGCATTATCGTTTGGCAGATCCCGAATATGGTGCTTTCCAAGCCAAAGAATGTCAGAACCATTTGGAGCAAGCCATTTTAAGTAAACTGCCAGTTGAAGTACTTGTG
This sequence comes from Blakeslea trispora, assembly GCA_025331445.1. Classification (NCBI taxonomy): domain Eukaryota; kingdom Fungi; phylum Mucoromycota; class Mucoromycetes; order Mucorales; family Choanephoraceae; genus Blakeslea; species Blakeslea trispora. The sequence goes on along the minus strand of JAIWNE010000088.1, from coordinate 49,705 downwards.
GGCAAAAAGAACTTGGAAGTACGACCCACCTTGGTCAACAAAGGTGAAATATTGAAGCGTCTGATTGCCACAGCAGACACACCATTTGACTTTGTTATGTGTTGCGGTGATGATCGTACCGATGAAGACATGTTCAAAATCCTTCGGAAATCTGTAGATTTGAATGACTATCAAAAGTTTTCTGTCATTGTAGGTTCAGAGGGACAAAAGACACAAGCATCTTGGCATGTGCCTACTGTACAAGATGTGATAGAAAGTATACGGATTATGTCTACATGCTCTCAAATGAATTTGGATTAGATTGACAGGCAATAGAATATAGCTTTATAAAACATTTTGGATAATAAATAATAAACTTAAAGAGATGTACATTATGGTAGTCATTGTGGGCGTGATTCTAAGCGCGGCACTAATGACCAGTTGTTGTGGAGATACCCCCATTCGGTTACATGTAGGATTGTTGATATCAAAGCGATAGGTCGTTCCGTTTGCTGTTCCTAATCCTTCCTGCCAATAACCGTACTGTACTGAGCGCAAGTCTCCGTCAGGACAACGGAACTTCAAAAAGGGAGGACAACTCTGTACAACACGATAACATAGATCAATACAGGGCAAGAGCTCGGTCCACTCACCCGGAGTTACTGTCTCATCTACCCAAGAGTTGCGCGATGCATTGACAGCTGTATCCCGAAGAGCAGGTGCAGCAACTACATCATCCGTACCCTGCGTCAGATCAGCTGTTGAAGAGGCATCTGTACAACGCGGTATAGCAACAGAACAGAGCCAAGTTTTGTACTCGCGATAGCAATCTGTACAATTTCGAACAAGTGAATATTGTGTAGTTTCGCAATTGAATTGTGAGAGAGCGACTGAAAACGGCTCGAATTTTTCAAGCGCTTGTGAGTCATACTGATTGGCAATATCCCAAATGTTTTCAGTACCAAACGTGCTTGGGTTGACAGGCACACTATAAGCTACCTGACTACAAAACGGTAGGTCATAAATGATACGGCAGTTAGCATCTGATTTGGTAGACATGCGAATTGGCGTAGTCATGCCTGTCACACCATTCATTGTCTGTGTCATATAGGCATTGTAGATTGTATCCTGCGAAAGATTTGATACCATGAACTGTAATTTTGACATATTGGTCGAACCACGCGTTGTGGCTGTGGTGTTGACAGAATAGTTTGTGGCTGCATTGAGTTTAGCTGCACAAAGAGAATAAGATAGTTTGGTAGGAAAGTCAGTAGTGATAAGAATAGAAGCATTAGGCGCTGAACCAGTAAATGGGCTGGACAAGAACAAAGCATTGTTTCGATCCGTATCATCTAAAATGAAGTAAGGTATAGTGCTGTTGTCCAATCGATTCTCGTTTTGATAAACAGCGTGCAGAGGATCTTGATAAACCATGTTAGCACAAAATAAAACGTTTTGTAATTGTTATTTTACTTACAGCTGATAGATGCACCAATTTCAAAAGTCCAATTACCTGCTGCATTTTCTAGTGGAGGACCGCCTATAGCAATCCAAAGTTGCGAAGAAGCGCCATCACTAACCCAAGAACTCAAGCCATTCACGCCATTGTCGACAGCAGTGCCTTTGCCTGGACCCGGTAGTGTGTTTGTACTCGAGGTAGACAAATAAATAGATAGAGGTGGCGTTTCTTGGTTAGAAGACGACTGAGGCTGACTACATGTAGATACAGTGAGATGGATAGGAGGGTAATCTCTCTTACGAAAGAGCTGAGTAGTAGAAGGAATAGTGAAATAAAAATATTGGTATGCATTTGCTGAGATGCTAGAAGAGAAAATCTGGTTGTTTTTTATTGGTATTGTAGTAGTGTTGTTAGATTGAGTATGCACATATTGAAAGAGTACAGCTATGAGTAAAATAGTGCACCGTAGAATCATGAAGAGAAAGAGAGAAGAAGAAGAAAAAAATAAAGTCAACTTTAAAAAAAAAAATTATTATTATTATTATAATACAGTGTCAAGTCCCATTTGCTCATTAATAACTGATGCAAATATCTGTGGATCAGGCTTTGGAAAGGGCTTCAGACTGATTTGATGAATATTTTTGATTGTGTCTGCTAATTCACTGTCAAGACAGTAGATTCGATCAGCATTTTTCTTGGGCATTATGTTGCTATGGTTACCTGAGTTCACTACAGATGACATATCCTTCATCAGCCATGGCATTAGCAAGCTCATGTTGATGGTTGTCCATCAGTGATGAATTGATGACCACAATCATTTTCTTATTACCTAATCTCAAAGCTTGTAACATGGTGCCTGCACCTAAATCAATCAAGCTTAATTTATCTTCATAATGAACAAACCAAGTGAGTTATTACCAGCATGACTGACAATCACATCTGCCTCATACATGTCTTCTGTAATTGAGTTTTTGTATTTATAGCCATCTATTGCCAGTGCTGGGCCATCATATGCTTGTAGATTATGGATGAAAATTGACTCAGAGGTACCGTATTGAAACTGAATCTTTTTAAAGCCATTTTCTACAGCAGATAGAATAAAATCCCTTGAAGTTGTTTCTTGAATAAAGCGATCAAAGCCTGTTGAACCTACTGTTACAAAAAGCGACATTGCATAAATCAATTAAAAAAAAACAAAAAAGAGAGAGTAAAGAAATCTATTTCATATATGAACCCCGTTCTTTCTTTTTTGATCAATAAGAATGCCGCACGCAAAAAGGAACAAAAATTCATTTATTGATTTTTTTTTTATTTCCTTATTTTACTTTCTACTTGTTCAATATGAGGCCATCCTTTTTCGCTCTGTTGGCTCTCTCAGGCCTTGTAGCTACAGCTAATGCTATTAAATTTGATTTGCCTGCCGTAACTAAAGATCGTGTCTTTGAAGGTACTAAATGTCTTGCACAATACGTTCCCAAGGACACACTTGTTCTTGCTACTGTGAATGTAGGCGAAGGCTTCAACCAACGCGTCGAACTCGAGGTAATTTTTGGTCTAAAGTCACCAGATTGCATTTCGTTGACACTACTTCTTTTAGATTCTGGATGACGCTGAAAATCGTAACGTTTATACCAAGAAAAGCAATGTTAACGGTGAACTTCGAAATGCTTTCAACACAAACAATGATGGCGATGTCATGGTTTGTTTCACCAACATCCTTGATGATGGCAAGTAGAAACAGATAGAGAGAGAGAGAGAGAAAATCGAATTTCTTTTTCTGGTTCTAATAGTAAGAATTGATAGGTTTTAAGGAAGGCCCTCAATACAAGCGCGCTATTGAATTGCAGTTCAGTGTTGGTGCCGAAGCTACTGACTTCCAAAAATTGGCTAATGCCGAAAAACTCAACCCTTTAGAACTCGAACTTCGTAAATTAGAAACTGTTGTTAAGGAGATTGTTGATGAAATGAACTATTTGAAGCGCCGTGAAGCTAGATTGAGAGATACAAATGGTAAGTAGGAGAAAGAAGAAAGACTGGATTTGTACGCTAATTCGTTGCCATAGAATCCACAAATGAGCGTGTTAAATGGTTCAGCATCCTTTCATTAGTGACTCTCTTCAGTCTTGGCACTTGGCAAGTATTGTATTTACGTCGCTTCTTCAAGAGAAAGAGATTGATCGATTAGGGAACAGTAGTTTATGTTATTATTGCTTGTTTTAAGTCTGTAAAGAAATAAACAAGAAAAGTTGTATTATAACCATGTTTATTTCTTCCCTCTTTAGTTTTCATTTATTTCATCAACTAAAGTTCTTAGGACATTGGCAACATAATCAAAGTCATCAAGATCAACATAAATCTGACCACAGAGTCGAACCCACCATTTGTTATTGTTCTTATAGACAGGCAGTGTAGTATGATGCTCATAGATGCTCTTTTGCATAAAGAAAGCTTGTACTTCACTATCTGATTTGCTTGTCTTGAAATGAGGTAGCTCGATATTGACCATATTGGCTGTCAATGTCTTGGTCGAATTCTCCATGACAGATGTGCCTAATTTTTTAGCCACCAAATCACCTCCTCTTACAGCTATATCATGACAATAAGCATTGATGGCTGCTTCACCACCTATAGACTCACGGTATTCAATAGCGGCCTTGACACACATATAAGGAGATGTATCAACAGTAGGTGGTTTAAGCTCCTGGAGAAAGGTAGAGTGGTCTGCAGGATCTTCGTGATACTGATAGGTAGAATTGATAGTAGTAGGATGAACAAAACCTTGATTTCGCTTAGGCACATACAAGAGCGCACATCCCCGAGGTGCATACAACCATTTGTGGCAGTTGGAAAAGAAAAAGTCAGGGTCCAGTTCCTGCATGTCTAATTCGACCTGACCAACAGAATGAGCACCATCCACCATAGCAAGAATACCTTGTTCCTGTACTGTCTTTGTAAGCTCTTTGTAAGGCATGCGAACAGCAGGTAATGATGAAAGTAAATCAATGATAGCCATACGGATCTTTGGCTCACCTTCCTTGGCATGCTCTTGTCTGATCTTTTCCTTGGTGATCTCAATAACATCTGCATCTTCAAGCGGGTATTTGAGATCGATGCAAACCAACTGTACTTTATATTGATCGCGTAAAAAGCTGAGTGTCTGATCAAGTGTGGCATACAAAGTATGATACTATAGATCAAGAAAATACAGGCAGTCATTCAGTTAACACTGGTGATTTAAGGGTATATTGTTTGACTTACGTAAAGGATCTTGTCACCTTCTTTAAAGGGAAAGCTTCGAAGGATAGTATTTGAAGCTTGCGAGGCATTTTGTACAAACACAACATCATCTGTATCACACTTGATCAGTTTCCCAATACTCTCTCTGCTCTCTCGGATGAGGCGGTGTATCTCAAAGCGATTCCAGCGATCAGGATGCTTTTCGGCCTCTTCTTGGAACTGGTAGTATAATTTTCTAACTGCATGAGGTTGAACACCGTACGACCCATGATTTAAGGGCACGTATTCAGGCTCTAGGCTAAACTCTTTGCGGAATCCTTTACCAAAGGATGCTTTAGTCATAATCTATCGAGATAAAATGAAAGAATAGATTAGATTGAGTCATGCCCACTTTTTATAAAACGAATTCAATCTCCACCTGACTCAGATGTTATTTTCTTTAAGGTTTACTCAGATTTGCTTATTTACCACGTACAAACCAGTCTAGCTTATCAACCGCAGTAATGCTTTCAAGCCATCCTCTTTTTTCTTTTTCCTTTCAGATAATCAAAGTATATCAATTTCTGCTAGCTGAAGGATATTTGGTGGATCAGTTCCATAAGTGGCATACACCTGCAAAACTGATATTGGGCATAAACAAAAGATGTATTGCTATGTCTGTACAGCGGAAATTTCATAAAATTCACTTCTAGTGAGATTTCATTCAAATATGGTATAAAAGTGTACAAAAATCTGGATAGTGTACTTCAATTGGATACAAAAAAAAACTTTGTGTAATTCGAGTTTAGATGGCGTTTAAGGACTGAAGGAGCTTTGGGTTTTAAATAACTTATAAAATAATTAAAGTGCATTAAAAAAGTAAAAAATTATCAGCCAAAAGGAAACGAATTTTGAACTATTGACAACAATGGTGTTGCCAATAAAGGGATTGGTATCAAATACGTGTATAGTATGGTCTATATTACATTCCACTTCTTGACCAGGGCAAGGCTGCAGGAGGGTATTACTGTCACAATCAAGAAGGAGATTAGGGTATAAATGGGATCTGAAGGTATACTGATTGACGTCTTCAGATGATCGTTCTGTTATGTCTGAAAGTGATGTTGAAGAAGATCAAATTGAATCAAGAAAGAACATCTGGTAAGACTGGAAGAGATCTCTAAATAATGCTCAAAATAACAAAAATCTTCCATCCTTTAGGTACTAACATACGAATACTCATCTTTTATTCTGAAAATTAACAAATAGGTCTACTAGACAATTTTATTTTGAAGTAGTTGCCTGGTGCACTAATCAGCCTACAACCGTACGCTCTGATTTTCTAGACCACCCACAATTTTCGAGGTAAAAACCAGTAATGAGATAAAAGAAATGTATTGGGCAAGTGAATCAGACAGAGATAGCAGTTCTGTTTCTACAAGAAATAATTGTAGTTGGCAACGTATCTCCAATCACCCAACGAACACACACATTCACTCTCAATAGAACAAAAGACAGAAGTCATCTTAGATAGAATGAGAACATATTTAAAAGACAAGCTTTATTCTCTTGGACGATATTGTGTTCATTTCTCGCTTAAACAACAAGATATCGGGGGTCGTCACCATGAAGCTCTACTAAGGTCTGCTTTGATTGCTTTCTATATGTTTACATATTGTGTTTGTCCATTTAGTCATTCATAAAGCTAATACACCAATTTGCTCCTTTATGGGCCTTAAATTGGGCCATTAAGCAACGGTAGTTCAGAAAGATAAATAAAGATAGCCAATTATGATATATGATAATAAGTTTATGCAAAATACCAACCGTAGACAAATGCATCACTAACACAGCAGTAATTGGTGTCATTTTGTTTGTTGTTATTGTGTTATTAGTTGACATGATGATAGTCTTGTAAAGAAAAGTTGTTCTACAAGAGATATTAGTAGTAATCTGTTGACTGCATGCTTTGCTTTCTCACTTTGTTGCGACTTGGTCAGCTTATTCTCTGAACCGAAAAAAAAGAGAAGCTTAGATATCCATCAAATGTTTTAACTAGGTTACTCAAGTGTCTTTTTCGAGTGAAATGTTATGAAAGGATCATTTGAAGCATATTCCTTGACTGCACTATTGTGAATCCTATCAAAGGTTAAGACTTACGTAGAGCTACAATAACTTTTTTTCACTTCAAAATAACAGAATTTTTGTATTTCTCACTCTAGTGTCCATCCTGCTTCTGTAAAAAATCTCTCTGTGTGTCTCTTCATCTTTGAAATCATGACTCTTTTAATGGACTAATTTGCTTCTTATTTTCTATTTATTTGTGTTCATATCTTGGACAATTTAGGCTTCAAAAAGTCAACGTATAGAGTGTATACAATGATTGTATTTCACTTGAAATTAAACTTTATTTTTGAGCTACATGTTTGTGCCATATATTATGATTGCAATTATCTTCTTTTTCTCATGATTCGGGCTGGAATACTGAGTCTTTCATTCACACGGTTTACCTCTAGTGGCTCTGATTTGCTCACTATTGTATTGTTTACTCAGTTGTCATTGTCTGTCAAGAGAGATCAGGCTACAGATATAATGGTGTTCCCTGACCTATTTTTTCTTTGTGGCTTATGGAAAGCAATGACCACAAGCAATTGTATCTGCCTAAATTAGTCATTTCTGTTTCCTGGCATTGTTGTATCAAAGATTCCTTAAGCAGGTATTTTTCGATAAGGACACCACGTTGTTTTCGTTTAACAAACTATCCATATGTATATGCATTTATAGAAAGCTTTCATACATTCTGTATTATAGCAACGCAAAAAAGAAGCACTTGTATACTTGGCTTAAATAGAAAGATGGAAGAGGGACATATGAGGTTGTCTGAACAACACGTTTTGCTTAATAGCGGAGTCTGTGTGACAGTGCCCTCTAACTCATTATCTAAAGTGTTTGAATTAATTAAAAATGTGCTTACATATCAATTAAATAAGCGACCTCGAATTTGAAGGCAAAACTCATATTTGTCACGCGTCAAATAGCTCAATTCAGAAATCCTTTTTTTTAACTCCTTTAGCTCTCTTTTTTTTGTGTTGTTTCGATCTCTTCTTCTTTTACTACTTTTTTCTTTTTCTTTTATACAAATATACTTGTCTCTGTTTTTGTGCCTCTCTTCTAATTTCACAACTCAAGATGGTCCCTGATAATGAAGTTGATTCTAATGAATTAAAGGATCAACAAAGAACTCTTCCTGTGAAAGCCATAGGCAACTACACTTTACAACAAAGCATTGGTAAGGGTAGCATGGGTAAAGTCAAACTTGCCACTCATAACATCACTGGAGAAAAGGTAACAAGAAAGTCCTCGAAAATAGAGATAAAAAGCGAATGATCTATAAATAAATAACTTGATTAAATTATATTAGATTGCAGTAAAGATCGTGCCTAGAGCCAATATGCAACTCATCAGTCAATCTAATGGAAAATCAGCTAATCAGATTGCAAAAGAAAAAGCAAGAGAAGAAAATCGTGAAGCCAGAACAATTCGTGAAGCTCACATAATGATGTTACTAAAGCATCCTCACATTATTGGGATGAAAGACATCGTCACACAAGGCCCATACTTTTACATTCTAATGGATTATGTTGGAGGTGGTCAACTCTTGCACTATATTGTCAAAAGACAGCGCCTCTCGGATAGAAGAACTAGACAGTTTTCTAGACAGATCATCAGTGCATTGGATTATTTGCACAGAAACTCTATTGTGCATAGAGATTTGAAAATAGAAAACATCATGATAGACAAATCTGGAAGAAACATAAAGCTGATTGATTTCGGTCTATCAAATTTGTTTTGTCCTGAACGTCAATTAACTACTTATTGTGGGTCACTTTATTTCGCAGCACCTGAACTTTTAAAAGCCAATCCTTATAATGGTCCGGAAGTTGATATCTGGAGTCTGGGTGTAGTTATCTATGTGATGGTGACAGGCTCTGTTCCTTTTGATGATAAATCCATGCCTGGCCTTCATGACAAAATTAAGCGTGGTCATGTCAACTATCCAGCCCATATAAGTGATGAATGTAAAGATCTATTATCACAGATCTTCATTACAGATCCTGCCAAACGTATCATCATGACAGACATTGTCAATCACCCTTGGCTTAACAAAGATGCAGCACCAATTAGCAACCATATGCCAGTACGAAAACCAATCACTTTTCCATTAGACCCAAAGGCAATCGAAAAGATGTCACAAGGATTCGGTTTGGGTACCCCAGAAGAGATAGAGAAGCGATTGACTTTGATCCTCGAATCACCTGTTTACCATGATGCTACTGCTCACATCACTGGCATGCATTCTCAAAAGCCTCAGCTGCCGCCTCTTTCGTACAATGAAGTCAACTTCAATGTCGTTTATGATGATCCTCAATCAGTTCCAGCTGCTTACCATCCCTTTGTATCACTTTATCAATTGGCCAGTGAAAAATTAGTGACCATTGAACAAGAAGCACATCAACACCGTGTGACTATCAAGCACAGTCTATCTCGCTCGCCTTCAGTCGATTCGATGGGTGGAAATTCTTCTGCTCGAAGCAGTCAAGCTTCTTTGGTGGGTGGAGATGATGCCGAAGCACAAGAAGGCACTCCAAAACGATTACTGACAGATGTGCCAACAAGTCATACACCTATTGTACCAACTCTACCTCAAACCAACAGTTCCAGACCAGGTGCTATTGGTCTTATCTCTCAGCCTGCAGCCATTGGTTCCTCGAATTATTTGGGCCGTCTTCAGCGCTGGCTCCGCTCTTCTTTATCTCAGCATCATTTGATACCAGAGCCATCCAATGTGCCTAGCGTGCCAACTGTGCCTCAACTGACTCCTGGACAGCATATAGCCCCTCCTCCTTCTCCGCCTCAATTAAGCGAAGATGTAAAGCATTTGAGTCCAAACACTGTCACATCTACTACTAATACTACAACTCTTACACCATCACACTCTACAGACGATAGAGACCAGAATCCCCGCTTCTTTACTCTTGTTGATGATAGCTCTCAGATATCGGCTAGCCAATCTCAAACGGATCATTCTGCTTTACAGCAACAGCCGATAAGCAATTTGCCCAACAACGGAAACCGATCGCTTTTGCGTAAACTGTCTCAAGCTTTCCTTCGCAAAAATTCTTCTCGCGGTCCAACCAATAAAACATCTCAACAGAACAACAGTGATGATGAAGGTATTTACATTCAGATTGGAGATCAAAGTCATTCTGCAGCTGCCGATGCTTCAAAGGTGTCGGCTGGTGAAGATGCACCCCCTCCTGTCCCTCCAAAAGATGAAAAATTCAACTCAGTCAAGTCTCTTCCAAAGCGAACCAGTAGCAACAATAGTTACATCGGTAGCAATACCCAACAACTTCCACCAAACATGTCTGTTGCTACAGTTTCTTCACGCCAAACAGCTCACACTGTAGATCTTTCCAAGTTGAATAAAGGCCACAGCAATGGTGGTAGTACAAGCAGTAGCACTATACCTACACCTATTGCAGCAAAAATGGCAAAATACGATGACCACCCTATACCAGCTGCCTCGATTCCAGCAGCATCAGCACAACCTGTTCCAAATATCTCTCGATCTACATCTATGGCCTCTGCAGCTTTTCCTCGTCGTAGAGGGTCTGTTTCGAAAATGGCAGGCAAGATTGGTTCTTGGTTAAGCAGATCTGCCTCGGTTAGCCAAACTAACACCAGTAAACTTAGTAGAGATGCTTAAATAATATGCTTGCCTACACGTATGCACCTCTATGTATTGTTTTGTTTCTTTTGTATTTTAGACTTAATTTATCATGGAAATAAAAAAAAAGTAAGACAAGAAATATCTTGTTATGAACTATTATGAACACCAAACTCTCTTGTCCTTTTCTTTCTTCACCTATCTTGTGATTGACAGGCCTGCTGAATCTACAGTGTTGTAATAGAGCTTAGTGCTATCAGTCTTCCATCTTTGGCTATTAAAATAATAAAAATTGAATTCAAAGGATAATCTTATTGCTTTTATTGAGATGTGAAGTTCAACTTCCTTGGTTTTCCAATTTCCTCGTTAATTTTGCGCTTTAAGCCAGTGCTATGATCAGATGAATGTGCATCAGGACCCTTTTTTTGTGGTAATCTATCGGGAGGCGTTGGTAGAGGTGTGTTTCTAAAGTATGAATGCCCTAAGCATTCTTCTGCTGTCCATCTTCGGTTTGGATCAAACATCAACATTTGCTCCAATAAACTAAGGGCATCTGTGCCAGCGGCTGTAAAGTACTGTCGAAGAGGCACTTTGGGGAAAGTTTTAAATTGGACGTAATCTGGCAGAGTAGACATGCCTGGCCAGTCTGTCTCGGTTGGCGTACCCAACGCATGAAATATTTTTGTTAGCTGATCCAAGTCTGAGTCTCCTGCAACATACGGTGTACGCAACATAAGCTCTGCAAATATACATCCAACTGCCCAAATGTCTACTGCATAAGAATACTCTTTGGCTCCAAACAAGAGTTCAGGAGATCGATACCATCTAAACACTCGGAACAAATATGAGTCCTTGTCTCTTTTCATAATGAAAAAAATCTTTGTACCTTGTAACCACCTGCGAAGTCATTTGTCTATTAGCATCTCCCCAATCTCTAGCCAGACCAAAATCTGCAATTTTTAAAACACCATTGCTGGTTATCAGCAAATTGTTTGGCTTCATATCCTATCATTAAACTATAAGACCCTGATGTCAATTCGTCCGAATAATAAAAATCCTTACTCTATGCAGTATGAAATGACGATGACAGTGATCTAAACCTCTTAGCATCATCATCAGCCATGACTTGATGTCGGCTGGCATGAACAAGATGCTCTTGTCCTTAATGACTTGTTCTAGATCTGAATCGAGGTATTCCAATACGAGATTTAAGTTGGTTTTGTGCGAGAACACATCGATCAACTACGGTACAAGTGTTGAGAATACTTTTATTTTTTTTGGTTAGTTATTAACTTACTTCAATCACATTGGGATGTCGCAGCTCTTGAAGATATTTTACTTCTCGGATTGCAGTTAGGTCAAGACCATCCTTGAATTGGCCCATTTTAATCTTTTTAATAGCCACCTTTCTACCGGTAGAAATGGATCGACCTATAAGCTGTCTTTAGGGTACTAGATAGATCTTTAAGCTGATAAAGATACGTTACCACTATATACCACAGCATAAGTACCTTCACCTACTTTAGCATCTTTGGTGTATTTTTGTTCAGTATGGGTATTAGTTTCTTCTGCATCGTCAGAATCCATTATGAAATCGCGTGATTATAAAAAACAAACCAAAGTAGTGCTCAAAGCAACTCGAGTCCTTTCTCTGCGGAGTTTGAATTTCAGAGCTTAGATGTGTGTGTGTTTTTCTTTTTTGCAGTTCTGGAATTGGTCTACGTTATCCGACTCTCAGTCTAAGTATATACCCCCCTTAATTTAGATTTATTTCTCTCTCTCTTTTTATTCTAATTATTTTCTTGCAGATCTTTTTTTTAAAAAAAAACTCTTGATGAAGTGCTTTTTGTTTAGCAGCAATTGATAATAATGTACAGATGGTTTATTTGTTAATTTTTCCTTGTTGGGAAAACAAATCGGGTTTTAAAGTAAATAGCAGCATGAATCGTACGACAAACAGAAATAGCTAAGAAACAAATGCATGTTGTACTTTGATTTTAGACAGCATGACCATGTTGCAAATCCACTTAAAGAAATCGTTATTAGGAGCAACAGACGATCGAAATAAATATAGCAAATCCTTTTTTCTTTTCTCGGGAACACAACTACTAATTGGATTCATCAGTCTGTTCCTCCTATGCGATTGGTTTGTTGATGTTAAAGTGTACATTATATGGTATTTTAAATTTTTCCATAAGAGATATTTTGAGCATTATTACTATCTTGGCCAAATAAGAAAAAAGGCTTTTTCTTCCCTTCCCTAAAACCAAGAGTGAGGGAACTCTTTTTTTTTCTTTATTAGGAGGCTGTAGACATTGTATGTAAGTCTAATTCAAGGGATCAAAAATAGTAAAGAAAAGAGAGCACTAATCCGATACATAAATAGCGCGTGCTTTAAAATACAATCATATTCGTTGTGAAAGGCTGATCCTTCTGCCTTAGATCATAAACAGAGTAGTAGCACAAGTTGACTCTGTGTAACTGTTGTCTCAAAATAAAACTTTGTGATCTTCCTAATTAACACTTCCCTTTTCCTGTCTTCTTTTCTTTTCTCTTTTAAAAAAGGTTACTTTTCTTCGTCTTTTCTCTACTTCTTCCAAATACACTTCGTTTTTGATTCGTACAAAATTTAGAAAAACGAATCATGTACATTGCTCATTCCATTGTCTTTGTTGCAATTGCTTCTCAAGCCTATGCTGCTAGTATTCAAAAGCGTACTCATGCACCTCAATTCCAGCCTTATTTCCCCAATATTGAGAAACCAACAGATGTGGTAACTAGCTATAATCCAGGCCCCTATGATACATCTGCCTCTTTGTCTACTGCTCAATTGGCTGGCTTTCCTACTCCCTGGACTTCTCCCCCTACTGATAGTGCAGAAGTACTGGCTGTTTATAACAAAATTGATTGGTCTCTTGTTCCCAAAGCTCCTGTCAGGAAGCAAGATGCTAATGGAGCATGGCTATCTACCTCAGATGGTGAGTCTGATCCTTATTGTTGGTGGTCTTCTACAAATTGTGTTAAGCCCAAAGCATCTTATCTGCCTCCTGATATTTACACTTGTCCCAATGCTGGTGACTGGGGTCTCAACTATGATGATGGACCTTTCAATAGGTATACAGATTCAAACGCAAAGGTTGAAAATGAATATGCTGAGCCTGCTCTTTACAACTTTCTGGCAAGAAACAATCTTCACTCTACTCTGTTCGTACGTCCTGCCTTAATTATACTTTATCATTTTAATCAAATCTAACTTTATTGTATCTTTTCATATTCTTTTTAATAGTATATTGGTTCAAATGTTGCCACCTACCCTGCTGCCGCTAAGCGTGGCTTAAACAACGGAAATCAGCTCTGCGTTCATACTTGGTCACATCCCCCTATGACAACTCAAACTGATAAGCAAGTTGTAGCTGAATTGTATTGGACTTTGAAGGCAATCAAAGCAGCAACTGGTGTCACTTCAAAATGCTGGAGACCTCCACAAGGTGACGTTGATGACCGTGTCCGTGCTATTGCCTGGCAAATGGGCTTAAGGACTATCCTCTGGGACGCAGATACAGAAGATTGGAATATCAGTGGTGGTCCTAATTATGGTACCCTTTCTCCCAAGAAGGTTGATTCTATGTTTTCTACTTGGATTAGTAACTACAAGACGGGTAAAGACAAATCCGGTCACATTGTTCTTGAACATGAGTTGAACCATGTTACTGTCAACATGTCTATGTTTTGGCTACCAAAACTCAAAGAAACATTTAATGTCATCCCTGCCCTGTCTTGTAATGGCATCACTCAGCCTTACTGGGAGGAGAATTTTGTTTACCCTATCTCTGATTCTAGCAGTCCTTCAACGAAAACTTTTACTACAACAAAGACCATAAGCACTACTAAAGGACCAACTTCGACTACTTTTACTCAAACTACTACCAAAAGTATTTCTACCACTACTGCTACTACAAAGAGCACCTCCCCTACTTCCACCTCTTGCATTGCTGGTGTAGCTGGCAAGAAGAAGGGTAACGGAAAGACAGGCTACTGTTGCACAACTTCAGACGACTGTTTAGAAACCTGCAGAAGCGGCAAATGTGGTCTTTAGATTGTAATGAAAGTAACCATAAAGCTACTATAGTAGAACTAGCGATTTTTCATTGGCTCAATTTAACTCATGATTTCATATGGCTATAATAAAGTGTAATATTAAGATATCAACATCTAAGTTTTCATTTCTTTATGCCATATTACGCTACACAAGGCTCTTCAATACTATTTGCTCTGAAACTAGCCTGACTGTTTCAATAAAAATTTAATGAATTTGTATAGTTAAAACTTTATTGTGCTTAAAGACCACATTTGCCGCTTCTGCAGGTTTCTAAACAGTCGTCTGAAGTTGTGCAACAGTAGCCTGTCTTTCCGTTACCCTTCTTCTTGCCAGCTACACCAGCAATGCAAGAGGTGGAAGTAGGGGAGGTGCTCTTTGTAGTAGCAGTAGTGGTAGAAATACTTTTGGTAGTAGTTTGAGTAGTAGTCTTTTGAGTGGCTACAGCATCTCCTGGAATGTTTGTGTTGACAGGGCCATTACATTTACCCTTGATACAGGTATCTAAACAGTCATCGCTAGTTTTGCAACAATAGTTTTTGTATCCGTCCCCATTCTTTTTGCCAGAAGAACCTGCAATACAAGTAGCTATAGGGGTACTGGTGGCAGTAGTAGTCGTTGTTGTTGTACTAGTGGAAGTGCGAGTAGAGCCACTAGTAGTGGTAGTCTTAGTTGAGGAGCCAGGCCGAATGTTTGTAGTAGGATAAACAAAATCTTCTTCCCAATAAGGTTGAGTGATACCATTGCAGGCCAGAGCGGGAAGTACGTTAAAAACTTTCTGAATTTCAGGCATCCAGGCCATAGAAATATTAACAGTAGCACTGTTCAATTCATGCTCAAGAACAATGTGGCCAGACTTATCCTTTCCGGTCTTGTAGTTATTGATCCAAGTTTGGAAAGACTTGTCTACAGTCTTGGCAGGTGTATTACCGCCATTGTCAGCATTAGGAATGTCCCAGTCGTTTGTATCAAGATCCCATAATATAGTATGCATACCAAGTTGATAAGCAATG
Organism: Blakeslea trispora; assembly: GCA_025331445.1. NCBI lineage: Eukaryota > Fungi > Mucoromycota > Mucoromycetes > Mucorales > Choanephoraceae > Blakeslea > Blakeslea trispora. Next base: position 34,211 of record JAIWNE010000088.1, on the reverse strand, counting down.
GAACGAACACGGTCATCAACATCGCCTTGTGGGGGTCTCCAACATTTAGGTGTGACGCCAGTAGCTGCCTTGATAGCCTTAAGGCCCCAATAGAGTTCAGAGACAACCTGCTTGTTTGATAAAGTAGTCATAGGATGGTGGGACCAAGTGTGAACACAAATTTGGTGGCCATTTTCTAATGCTCGTTTAGCAGCAGCAGGGTACTGAACAACGTTTGAACCTGCATACTTTAAGGCAAATTGATGTATTAGATAAGAGATTGATAATATGTATTGAAATGATCCAAACTTACGAACAAAGTAGCTTTTTGATTAGTTTCGGCCAAGAAATTGTAAAGGCGAGGCTCGGCATAAGGGTTTTGCAAGGAGGCATAACGACCAGTTACTTTGATGAATGGGCCGTCATCATAAGTAAGACCCCAATCGCCATTGTTAGGACATGTATAAATATCGTCAGGCAAATAAGATACCTTAGGCTTCATACAGTTTGTGTCAGACCACCAGCAGAAAGGATCATTTTTGTTGTTAGAAAAATCCCAGTCACCGTTTGATTTGAGTTTTCTGATAGGAGCTTTGGGTACTTTGTCCCAGTCAATTGAGTTGAAAGCAGCTTCTACTTCAGCTGAAGACAGAGAAGGTATACTGCCGACGGGAGGAAATCCAGAGAGCTTTTCGGTAGATAAAGTGGGAGAGGTATCATAAGGACCGTAATTGTAAGATGTAATTACATCAGTAGGGACAGCAAGACTAGGAAAGGTGGGAGATACTTGAGGTACATAAGTAGCAGCATATGCGCTTGCTGTACCCACAGTCAAAACCAAAGCGCTAGTGATAAGCATTGAATGAAAGGAAGGGAACAAGTAATGAGTAAATGGAATAAAAAGAAACACAACCATATAAGAGCAAATTTAAATATATTCTTAAACTGTACAAGTTACACAATGAGTTAGTACTACATAGGGCAAAGTCCATAAAATATGGCATTTCCAGATATGGTTTGCACGTTGAAAAAAAAAAAGAGATTGCGCACACAAAAGAACAACAGTAGAAAGTGTCGTACTTGGACAATCAATGGACATCTAGCTTATGCTGTTCCAACTGAACACTTGTTGTAGTAGTCACAAAAGTGCAAGGCTAACGAATGTATTTATGACATATATTTAGTTTATGAGATAGCTTACATAATCCAAGATTCCATCGTATGAGGACAACAACAATGAGCTTGCTTAGCCTCTGCAATATAAAAGAAGATCCTTTGAAAATTTTAGAAATGTCAGCAGCATCTGTCTTTTCTTTTTTTCAAAGGTTTTAATCCTTTTTTCCATCTTCTTCTATAGTTTAAGTAGTAGTCGAAGACAGTAATATGCATGATTAGCAATTTGCTCTTTCAACCTCAAAATATAGAGGGATAGATGTTCAAGTAAGAATCTAGGTCTCTGTAGTGATGAGCAGTTATGACTGTAATAACTGCTTTTGATTCATTGAACAGATGATTTGAATTGGATGCAAAACTATTGATTGGGTCCTTATTATCACTCTTAGCATTCAATCTGAACTCTATGAGTAGTCTTTTGTATATCTCTTACTCTATAGAAACTTTCAAGGGTTCTGTTAATATAGTTGCCTAATGTCCTAATCGTTTGGGGCTGACAAATGATAGGCTTCGTTCCCTTTTATCCAAGTGAGTACATATACTTGCAACCATACTTTGTCGACAGTTATACAAGTCTTTTGTCTTTCTTTATGAGACCAAACCTCTAGTCAAGCTCTATTCATGAAGATGATTGACTTTGATAAGGCATGCGTTATAACAATGCTTGAACTCAAGTACAGCAAATCTCAAGATCAATTGGGTTTTCAAATGGTAATGCCTGTACTCAATTTCAATTTACTTTGCTTTGTCTCAGCTCGCCAAACTTAAGCCCTATCTCTTTATAATTGTTCCTTAGTTACCGAATCTTCCCAAATCTGTCTTGAGAACTTTAGCTGCATAGCGAGAGACAAAGCTCTCCACCTAAAAAAGAATGCTGAACCAAATGTGTTGATTTGTATATTCTATTCTTTTTCTATTAAGTCACTTGCTCTCATAGAATAAGGTGCTTCTGTTTTCAGATATATTCGGCCAAAACAGTTAAAATAATAGCTGTGTTGCTCTCAAGCGTGAATCGACTTCGACTTGTTCGAAATTAAAATCAGTATAAACCAAAAACAGTGTATTCATTGACTAGACTACACTTGGTTAATTTTTCCCCATTTGGAAGCAAAATAGAAAGCAAGACACGTTTATCATTTCCAAACTGAACTTAAAAAATGATTGACACGTATCATCTGTTTTTGCAATTTTGTATCATTCCGTGATTTATAAATAAAACGCTTTTTTTTCAGGGAACAAGTCCGGTTTCACTGAAAGTTCTTCAGGTGTCAAAAGAAGAAAGAATAAGCAGCGAGATCTCGATTTATGCATGCATAAAACTCTGGAAGTTTGATTTATAGATGAGGTTTTGGTCAAAAATAAGGTTTGTCTGCCAAATATCCCTATATCTGCATACCAATTTAGAATCTTTTATGCATATACCGAATACAGCAAGAGAAATTTATTGGACAAAATCATGCTTTTAATTTAAAAAATATCTTGTTAAAAAAAAGAAGCATGTAAAGCGGTAAGAGAATTTCATGAGCTTTGAGTATAAGATCAATAACAAAAGTTGTACTTTATTCAAAGTTCATGTCTCTCATAAGAGTCGATTAGAGTAACACAAGTTACTGAGCGACTGCGTTATGAACCATTCAATGTATGATATGCGTAAATCGGAATACCACTGTAATGGGTTATACAATTTAGGCCTTTCCTGATGCCAAAAGCGAAAAAGGCTTACCTACTAGATAAGGCGAATCAAAGTAGGATGGCAGTACTAACTCTGGTTATGCTAGATTCTGCCCCTGGAAGTCATTATTGTGTTTCCCTTTCTTTTTCTTTGGTCGTCTAGTTCATATAACAGAGGATTTTATTGCTTTTGTATAACGTTTAACATAGGGACCGCCAGTCGCACAAAATATTTCTATAGTTGGATACTATTATAGGCCGATAGAAATGTACTTTCAAATAAAGTATTGATGGCTGTACTGACTGACTAGTATGGATCAGAGAACTTTGAGATACTATGGCGGTACTACATACAATACAAAAGATAATTGTGCTGGTGAAGGAGTCATGTTTTTCAATTTGTGAATAATAGCATTTAATGCATAACAAAGTAAACGAATTCAATGAGTTATTATCCAAGTAAAAAACGAAGAGAAAGCAATGAGTCAGTATGTTGGAGCTTTGAATTTTGATATTACTCTACGTACTTAATTTCTAACTTTAAGGAACTGTCCCCATTTATTCCAGTAAACTTGGAAATCTTTCTTCTTGCCATCAATGGCAAAATAGAGTCTGTTTACTGCAAGATTAGAGGTATGGCCATTCTTCATTCTTAAAGCGCCCAATGTATCTGATCTATATTTTGTAGATGGAAATGGGATAGCTTGTTTGATTGCTTGATCGGAAGCTCCAATGGTAAGAATGTCATGGCAGGATTCCATTCGCTTTCAAAGCTAGGAGACGGGTAAACACAGATTGGTGCAGAAACAGCATCAGCTAAAATCTGTGCACAATCTGGAGAGTTGAACCAGTAATTCGTCCCTGCTACTTTGGACTGTCTGTGTGGTTTTGGGTGGTTTATATCTAAAGAGGCATCATCTTATCAATCTCACTGTCACCAATTCTTCCGTTGTCAGATCTATACCGCAAGTGATTTTGTCCTCTGCATCTTTTACATCTATGCCAAAGGACTTCTCATAAACTTTTCAGTTCCTTTTTAATGCCTTTGCACTGCGGAAGCCACAATGACCATCACCGACAGGATTGTATACCTCAGAGACATCGCTTTTAGGAATACTAGAGTGAATGTCAAAGGGGAAATATACTTCTTGAAGCCTAGGTCTTACAAAAGTTCTACTTCGCTTCTTGGGGATATTCATGTGATAGGTAGCATCATCACTCTTTCTTTTCTTCTTGGTCAAATCGAAAGTCAATTCGCATTCATCTTCTTCATCAACTTCTTCATAGTTTTCTTCATCTCCTTCATAAACTTCCTCTATTTCTTCACCAACTTCTTCAGATGCTTAATTATATTATCAGTAAATTAATGCTTTTATAAACAAATTAGTTTACCTTTGTTCTTCTGTAACTTCATGTATCTGTTCTTGAACTTTTTGTTCGCAAAGTCTTTTGGAAGTGCAGAATGTCTCACAATTTTCTTTCTACCTGTAGCTCGAACTTCAGTTGCTAAAGGCAGATCCATTTCAGGATGCCATGTTTCTTCATCTTTGGCACTGTTGAATTCATCTAACAATGTCTCAATTGAATTAGAAAGCGATTCTATTTTCTTGTGGTTGTTTCCACAAGATCGAAAAGCATTCTCAATTTGGACAACGTATTTCATCCAAAAGGACTGATTTTTTTTTCAGGATCTTCTTCTACAACTTCTTTGGTGCTATTCTCACTGATCCACCATCGACGAGGGATGTCTGACAAGTTGAGCATTCTCTTCTTATCTTCTCGTATCTCAGCAATCTTGTGAGAGCAACGCAGGTTGAAAGTCACTTTTGTCCTACAAGTGCAGCTTTTGCTTGTCTCATTCACAGAGGGCTCACTGTGAAGCTCAATTCGCAACACAACGAGTGCTCGGTAAGTGATCAAAGAGCAGAGGTGCTTGAGGTTGCTGTCGTTAAAAATCAAGGGGTCTCTTTTGGATTGTTTTTTGATTAAAGGATCTCCAATAGCTCTTTCGTGCTTTTCTACATGTTCTTTGATTTTGTTGAATGTAAGAGAAAGCGGTTGTACAGCATTCATTTTATGCTTCAAGACACCATGAGCACTTTCAGCTCTTCGCGTAGTAGTGCAGCCAAAATGCATCAGCTTAGATGCATGATAGGCTGCCCAATGTTCTTGACAAATGAGCCATTCTGATTCGAAGTACTTCTTGAAGTGAGATCTTTTTTCTTCTGACACGAAAAGAGACTTGTTTCAAAGCATTTCAATTGCTAGCCTCTTGCCCTCATGAGATTCAGCATAGTTCTTCATTTTCATTGCTCTCTTGACATGACCTTTAAACTTTTCTACATTGCTTTTGTTCTTGAAAACAGAAAGATTACAGTTATCCTCCAAGTTGTTAAGCAGATGTCAAGTACATAACAACCTTTTGTTTCTTTTGAAACCTCTGTCAAGAGCGTTCAAAAGAGCCTTGTACTTGTCAGTCACAAACATGGTATTGTCAGGAATACCTTGCAAGACGTTTTGCAAACTGTTTAAAAACCATTTATATGATTCTTCCTTCTCATCAGAAGTCCATGCAAAAGCGATTGGGAGAGTTTTAAGGGTAAAACCTCCAACATTGCTAACACCATAAGCACAAATCAATGGCATCTTCTGGTTGTTTGTGCCATAAGTAGCATCAATGATGATTACTTCGTTAAACCTTCTGGCATTTTCTACCATGTAAACATTGGTGAATAATACACCAGTGAGAAAGACAGCAGCATTGAAAGAGTAATTGGCCTTATAGTTTTCGCTTTCTATTTGTTCAATCAAATTAGTTGCTGTTTTTTTTTAAAAAAAAAAGACAAGCTATGATGTCTCTTTAGTTTGGCTTCATAGCAACTATCGTTTGTATCGCTTATTGAATGTTTGTTTAATCTGGCACCTTTGCTCAAAGATTCTTACTTGCTCATCAATATGTTTTATTTGCTAGATAATCTGACACATAGGTACTGTATTGTCATCCTCCTTTTCTAAAATGCTCTTGAACTTTCAGTCAAGTTAGGGGAAGCTCAGAAAACTAGATTGGCCAATCAGATGTCCATCTTTTATGCACAGATAAGGATATAAGAGAGGCTCTTATGGTGTTACCTGGTAATTGATGAGAAATTTTCTTTTACTGGTCAAACACAATCAGTGGTACTATCTTGGTTATCTAGAGAAATAGTGTTGTTTTCATGGGACTTTTCTTTAGCTACACTTTAGTATCATCCGATTTGACTGCTCATATGCAAAGTCATTCGCTTGTGATCTCGGCATTTATGGACACTGATGTCAAGATCCTCACTGGTTCTTTTCCAACACTATAACTAGAAGAGAAAATAAAGATCGTTTTAGTTTTGGTTCTATGTGTAATGCTTCAAGTCATAACACAGATTATATTGGTGTCTTTTTTCTTTTCTTTTCAGAGCATAACCAGCTTTGACTGTTTAACCATTCACTGTAAGAACACAAGTCTAAGAAAGAGATTAACCTTGATGGAGTGACAACCTCCATCTTAAACAAGCGTGACAACTTCAACCAAATTTAACCTCTCGGTAGTTAACTTTTGAAAACAAAAGAGTTTGTGATGCTCATATAATAGAATAAGAGAGCAGGTTAGGAGCCTTTCAAATTCTTGGGCATAAAGAAAAAGAACTTGAAGCGGAGTCTATGCGCACTGACCATCATCTTGAAGTGGTTGGACAAGTATCACTATATCCATGCTTTTTTGAAAAGGAGTTTATTTATTGAAGTAAAGTAAATGTCAAGGAAATCTGCATCCTTTCTTTGTAGCTCTTTACTCTTTCTTACTTTTTCCTACAAAATAATAAGGAGAAAGCAAAAAGCACAAGGAGGTGGGAAATCACAAAAAAGCAAGTCCCATCAAGGACTGCTAGAAAAATTTTAGCAGTCAAAAAACATGTGATTTGGTCTTGTCAAAAAAGATATAAAAAGGGACCTTTTCCCTCTTGTTTTCTGTTTCTTTATCCTAACTCTGATTATAGTACGTTTGGGACTGGGCAGCTCTCTAGCTGTGATAGTAACGCGGACTGATGAGTCGAGCTCTGCCAAGTTTCTAATGATCGGCTTCATTGTCGTGAAGGAATTTCGCTTGAGTATGTTTGTTCATTGTTGGGCAGCTGCATACACCTGATCTCTTAAAAATGGTTATGTATCGTCTTCGGCGACGCACTTAGTTCCCTTCCCGTGAAGCGCTAAGTATGCAAGTTAACCGGAGGATGACGATGATTGTTATTGCACTCCCTTTGAGCAGGGATCCGCCTCATGATCATTGCTGTATGGTAGCGCTGCACGGGACAGCATGCCATACTCAATGTGAGCCGGCGTATTATATATTGCCTTCTTTTCCTTCCTTTTTGGGAGGTTTTGGCACTGACTTCGGTTGGTGTGTATACTTAATGAAAATGAAAATTATCATAGTCTAAAGGGAGAAAAAAAAGGGAATACACTGTTTTTTTTTTCATTAAAGACATTGGCATATAAATATCAGCCAAATTCAACACATTCATCTACTATGCCTAATTGTATGTTTGAAATCAAGTGGACAAAACTCGACTCAAGCAGCAAGTTGTGTTTGCTGATTTAAGGATTTAGATTCTTTGCCAAAAACCTTGAGATTTGTAGACTGAAAGAAGAAATAAGGCAATGTCCAATGTTTTTGCTATGTCACCCAAACGAACGTAGTCAGCAGATTGATTTTTTTTCTGTTCTTTCTTGATTTTGAAAGTCTTGTGTATGTATCCTCAGCACTTGAAAGTAAGGATATGCAGGAAAACCATTATTAGCTGTTTTATGCAATGTTGAGTAGTTCAAAAAGCATCAGTTGGTACTTGAAAAGACTTTGCCAAAACGATAATTTAGTGATTATTAGGTATAAGGATAATGTGATGAATCGGTTCAATTTTTTACTTGCAAAAAACAAAAATAAGAGTTGTAGTTTTCTATAAAATTTGAAACTTGCAGGTTATAGTCTGCAATACTGTATTTACAATTATCTTTTTAAAAATAAAACAAAACAAGAGAATGATGTTAGGTCTAGTTTAATCTCCAATCACTGATAGAGTCTATCAATCCACAATATTCTGGGCCAGTTACATCCTCTAAAAAAGAAACAATCTGTTAGGAATCAAAGCTGCTTCATAAAGCACTCTACTTGGTTACCTGAACTATAGGTGTTACCAACCAAGCCATAGGTCTTGACAAGATACTCCTATAAAAAGGGAGTGACAATTGAGAAACTGCCCTTGAAGTCATCTCTTGGCATCTCTCACTATCGCTCGTAAGCAATTTGAGTTACAGATCTACGTAGTGCGTTTTTCCAACATCACCCCCAGCTTCTCCAAGCTAATGACTGCTACAAGCCTGTTAAATTTGAATGTTACTTGGAGTTGCATTCTGATCAATACCAATGCAATGCTTTCCTGCATCTGCAAAAGTCAAATTGTTTTTGTGACCTTCTGCAAAGCTCAGCAAATTGGCTTCATCGAGTAAATGGTTATGCTTGTATGCATTTTCATCCTTTGATTGTACAAGTTCAAATCCCTCATTCTTTTTCTGGTAAAATGTCAATTTGTAAGGACAATCAATTTTACAGCTTAACCTGATTCTCTGCTTATCAATTGGATTGGTTCCTCTAGTGTTGCGATTTGATTCACCCTTCTTGCAAATCAAAACTAATCTGTTCTTTTCTGATTGATGGGTTATCAACGTAAAGTTGTTTTTTTGTAGCATATTCAATGAACAAGGTTCTGATGGTACTTTTGTCAGCTTTTCTAGGAATAGCTGGAAGAGGAGAAGGTACCGAATAAAGATTTTGGTTTATTTTGCTAAAGTCTTAACATTGTTTGTTTGCTTCAAATAGAACAGGAAATGAGTTATAAAAGAAACTTTGACAAAAAAAAACTTCACCCTTTATCTACTTTTCAAAATTGTGTACTACCGCCACTACTTCTTTTGTATTGTATGTAGTACCGCCATAGTATCTCAAAGTTCTCTGATCCATACTAGTCAGTCAGTACAGCCATCAATACTTTATTTGAAAGTACATTTCTATCGGCCTATAATAGTATCCAACTATAGAAATATTTTGTGCGACTGGCGGTCCCTATGTTAAACGATTTCAGTACTGTCAAGAATGAAGAAGATGTTTGCAAGATAACAAGAATGTGGTGAGAAGCTTCTACTAGAACACCAAGATGAAGAAGGGTGACATGAAAAGAGAAATATTTATGAAGAAGTCAAAAGACCGTGTTGGTGCTCGAAAACGTCTTTGGTTGAACCCTAAGGTAGAAGCAATCAAAGATCGAAAAGGCAAGCAGAAGGCAGGACTTCGGCCACCCCAAAAGCAGTTGGTTATGATGATTGGTGATCGTAGCTTTGGGGTAGGTTCCAGAATCAAACGACACTTACGCTATGGTGGTATTTGGAAACAGGATAACCATGCCCGCTACACAACAGTCAGCATTACCAACTAAAACAACACGTCGTAAACCTGTGTCTATTGCTTCAATAAACTTCAACATCCAAAGCAGCTCATACAAGTGAAAGGCAAAACAACGTATAGAAACATGAAAGGCGCATTCCACTGCTTGAACCCTGAATACCCATCTGTCTCGAATGGTTGTGGTGTAAGTGGCCGTGGCAAACTGTCTGCCCTTGCTATTGCCATTCTCGGAATTACAACTTTGCTGTTCCAACAAACTCTCCCTGCTTTCCCAAGAACCATCAGTCCCTCCAACACTGATTTCAATTACAAAACAGCATCCTTCTGTACAAGAAGCGGTGTATTGGCTGCACGCGAAGCGTGATGAGCAAGGTTGTAAGTGTTGCATAAACTTTAACTGTCTTAAATTGTTAAATTTTCTCCCCCCCCAGACATGACAGTTCTGCCGTACAATTTCTAATCATCTTTGTTTTCAACTCGTTCCAAAAGTGTACGGCTTTCATCAAACTCTTTTGAATACTGTCTAGCAGTATCTATTGCAGCTTTCCAAATTAATATTATGTGCTTTTCGTCCATATCAATAAAAGTTGTTGCATTTTGTAGTACAGATATACAGGCTTGTGCGATGACTTTTACTCAAAAGGTGCGACACTCTTTGTTCTTTTAATGCGATAACATATCAAAATTTCTTGCAATGTTGTTTTGATGAAAAGCAAGGTTTTATCTAGGGTAGGTCACAATGAATTGCGAGACTGCCATCATGCTCTACGCCGTGGTGTATATGTCTCAATTAACCCAATCTATAGCATTTCTTAACCAGCATTTCGGTATGATTTATCTTACATGTGTTAAATTGAGCTAATGCACAGGTTTTCTCAATCACCTCGAACCTACATTAAACACACATGGTAAACACAATCCAGTTGAAGCCACAAATTACAGTGCACAGTTCCAGTTCCGAGTGACTGTACGATTGGAATTAGGTCTACAGATGTCTCAATTCAATACATAGTCTAAGTTAGCATGCTCTTTGTTGCAAGGTTTAGGCCTATATGATTCTTAAAAAAAGAACGCATGAAAATATTCTTGCTGAATAAAATTTAAAAAATAGCACAAAAAAATATGTCTTTGGGTCTTAATTTTATTTGATATAACGTAAACATATTTATCGTTTATTCATATATGCAATTATGCAAAAAGTACACCTTTGTTCTTTAGGGATTAGATCAAAAGCCTATAAAAAGTAAATTGTTACTTTTTGAAGTCATAAAAGGGATAATCGGTGTATCCAACAGCATCATGAGTATAGAATGTAAACCGATCATACTTGTTGAGTTCCCAGCCATTACGGATACGCTCGGGGAGATCAGGATTAGCAATAAAAGCACGACCAAAGGCAACCAAGTTACTAGTCTTTTCAGCAAGATCGATAGCACGAGGAATATTCGTAGAGAAGCCGCTAGCCATAATTATAGGGCCTTTCCAGATTCTTCTATAAGGCTCAAGTGAATCAACCTCGTTGTCGTCATCTCCGATGAAGTCGCCTTGAGACTCAATGAAATGAAGAAAAGCCAAATCAGGATGGTTTTGCTGAAGCTGAGAAGCCAAATAACTCCAAGTTTGAACAGGAGTTTCGTCGTGTATATCATGAATTTCACTACCAGGGGAAAAACGGATAGCCGTACGCTCAACACCAATGGCACCAGCGATAGCATCTATGATCTCAAGAGCAAAACGAGCTCTGTTTTCGATAGACCCACCGTACTGATCTGTACGGTTATTTGTGCCTGAGTTTGTGAATTGATCGATCAGATGACCATTAGCGCCGTGTACTTCAACGCCATCAAATCCTGCTTCAATAGCATTGATAGCAGCTTGGCGATAGTCTTGAATAAGTTGTTTGATTTCTTCCACTGTAAGAGCACGAGGTACTTCAGTATCTCTGCCATCAAAAGTCTTGCCTTTCATTTGAATGTTGGAAGCAGAAACGACCTGTTCGAGATTAGGATTGAAGAATTTAGAACCAGAACGACCGACATGCCAAAGCTGTAAAAATATGACGCCTCCTTTTTGATGAACAGCTTTAGTGACCTTCTTCCAACCTTCTATCTGTTCTTCGGTATATATGCCAGGAGCATGAGGGTGACCGCCGGCAAGACGATTGATGAAGGTAGCCTCAGAAATCAGTAAACCATTCTTAGTGGTTCTTTGCTTGTAATACTCAACGAAAAGATCTGTTGGAACCGCTTTATCCGTAGCTCTGAAGCGAGTCAAGGGCGCAAGGACAACACGATGATCTAGTTGGAAATGTCCAATTTTGATAGGAGTAAATAAAGCAGTGTTTGCGTTTGACATGTTTTATATCGAATTGTTTAAATGAATGATACTTTCGGGATCAAAAGCATCTTCCCTGTATTTATACAGCATAGATATCCAAGCTCATGATTATTATTTCATTAAGATAAACGGGACTATGATCAACGTGATCGTAAACATGCCAATTCAAGATACAACAGTTATCGAGATTAGTAATCCAGCTTTGATTTGTCATGAAATAAAGTTGCGCATAACTACCCTAAGGCAGGTTAAGCTGAAACTCAAGTCACGTTCATCATAGTATTTTCCCGTTTTTTGACGAATCAAGATTCTATTGATTTCACCATTGGAAAGAGACCAAAAACTCAAAGTAAATGTATGACAAAAAAAAAAGAGGAGGAATCCTGAGTTTAAATGAGATCTTTTTACACCATCATGCATTGGCATAGAGCAGAAATCAATTTATGTATATTATTCTTATAGCCTGGTGCGCATAACCATGTCACAAATGTGCTTTCAAGGAAATCCAAAAACTTCCTATTGTTATTTTTTTAATGTTGTTGATGTTCATTATCATCAAATGTATAATTTCCATTTGGTAAGTTGTTTGCTGGTGGCTCAAATACAGATTCCAAATGGCGAAGAGCTGCTTGTTGCATCTCATTCAACTCTGCTTCATCACTAGGATCTGCATAGAATTCTCCTTCATCGCTTTCCTCCTGTTCTGCCATAAATTCGTGATCGGGATGAAGTGCTGCACAGTCAGACATAGCTAAATAGATACCTTCCACTATCATTATTAAAAGGATGGTGAGAGAATGTATCGAAGATTCAGCTCACAACCAAAAAAAAAAAAAAAACTTACAAGCACCACTATCGCGAGGAATCAAACGAAGCTCTGTGACAGTCTCTTCTCGTTCTTGCTCATCTTCAGGCAATTGTTGATTAGGAAAGAATAAACCAGCATCTAGTTGACAATAGATGTTGGGCTGACCTTGCTGTCTAGAGATAGCATGAATGATAATATCGGGATATTCAACTGCAATACCGGACTGTGCAGAAGGAGAATAGAAATAGAATTGTCTAACGAGCAGTGTTACGCGTATGATCTAACTCTTTTTTCTTCTTCGTTAGCTTACTCTTCACACACGCTTAGATCGCCAAATATAGGGCCCTCATGACCTGCTAAAGGAGGTGAGATCAATAAGGCAGTGTCCTTTTGAATATGGCGAGGTTTGCAGGTAGTAAGATCGGGTGCTTCGCTCAACAAAGTGACAGTCATGTTTTTTTTAGTAAAGGTAATAGCTGCTTTCAACTGTCTGAAACTTGAATACATTTTTTTTTTTGGTCCCCAGAGTAGATTTCATTGGCTCAGATTTTGCTTATGATTGCTGCTCTTTTGATCATATTCTCTTCCTCTCCCCTCTCTCTCTCTCTCTCTCTCTCTTCTCTAATGCAGGCAAATGTTCATTGAAAGAAAGAAAGAAAAAGATGCACTGCAAGTATTTTGCAGTTGAACAAAACCAATGAAAAGAATATTGTATGATAAAATGTATACAATAAAGAAGAGGAAGAAAATATGTCCTGAACGATTCACCAAATAAGGCAGAAAAAACCAATGTTTATTGCTACTATTTACAGACTCAAAATACCAATTTACTTAAAACTTGTTGGAAGCCTTCTTGCTCTTCTTCTTCTTTTCTTTCAACTTTCTAGCATGTCTGTTGCTACGAGGTCCACTAGTGGAAATCTTTTTCTTTTCAACAGCACCTTCACCCAAATCCATTGCATCTTCTTCTGCCTTTTTACTAGTTTCGGCTTCCATAAAATCACCAACGCTTTCCTTCTTGGCTGCTTCAGCTTGTGCTTGTGCTAAACGTTGAAGACGAGCATCTTCTACTGGCTTAAATACTTGCTCTCTCTTGATAGCTATAGGAGATTATTAGTAGACATACCAAGGCCTGCTATTGCATTCAGTACCTCTAGTTCTCTTCTTGACTGCTGATCTCAAACTCTTGGCCATTTTCTTTTTGTTCTGTTATGTATGCTCTATAAGAAAAAAGGGAAAACCTAATTTCGATTGACAACAAAATATTATGTTTTGTGACGGCCAATCCTTTTTTTCTAAAATTGAGAAAATGTTTATTTGAGAATGAGAACCGATTTGAGAAAGCTATTTGGAAAATAGTCTACTGATGATAGTAAAAATAGAGAGGGAAAGGGGGCAATTTTGAGATAATCCACTAAATCAAGACACTAAAGCATCAAAGAAATAAGCATGCATGACTATCGACAGCGTAACATCCAACTTTCAATACAACAAGCCTGCTTCTTGGTAGTGTACTTTGTTCATTTATTGCTTTCTAATTTCAAGCTGATGCGAGATAATCAAGAAAAGAAAACATGGAGAGCTGATAAAAAGTGTGAGGAATACAAGGTTGTTTGTAGCAGAGCCCATAAACTACTGAACCAATCTTTCAACTGCTTTAAACAGTAGACCATTTTCCATAGCCTTGTTCCCTTTATCCCTCCTCCTGCTTTATTAATTTGCATTTTCAGCATGAAACTACCAAGTGTTTTCATTGGCTGTTTTTTATATAGTGGTTCATATTATGCTAACACCTAATACAGTCAAGTTTCTTGTTGTAGGATTTTCTTTATCATGTCATTTCTTGACGTAGATATATAAAAAGAGGGTGAGAGTTATAAGCACTATGTGCTGATATCTAAAGGAATGCCCTTGAGCCAACTTACCTATTCTTAAACTGAAAGAGAGTTTCCTTAAGGTGTTCATCGTTCCTTATCGGTGGAATTCCTTCTACTGTCTCACTATAAAGGTGTTACTTATCTCGCTCAAAGATAAAAAAAAAAAAGCGGAAATTGGATCTCTTACGCAAGTGATGTAGATACACCCTCTATCGTTAAATTGAACAGAGTTGTATCTTGTTCAAATTGATCACTCAGAGGACTCTGCTCTAATACACAATCTGTCACTTGAAATTCAGAGCTATAACTGTTGACACTCTTTAGCTGAGTCCCAGGATCAAGATCGACCAAGATAAGTTTATCTCTAGGTATATTAGGGAAATCTTCTTCTTCAAATACATAATGTATAACTGGGTGTTTATATGTATTGTTTATCTGGTCATGAATAACAACAAATTGTGGTATATTTAGAGACTGTGGTTGTGGTTGTGGTGCAGAAGAGTCAAATGAAGGTGAAGAATAGACAGAAGACGAAGGGGATGAATTCATGTTAATATAGATATAAAAAAGAAAAAAGAGAGAGAGAGAGAGAAAATTACACAACTTGTAGGCTGACTTTACCACTTTAAAATGTGCTGATTGGTCCAACCAAAAAAAAAAAAACTAAAGCTAACATTGTACCCAGCCTAAAGTCCTTGACCTTAATTTTTCTTTTTCTTTCTTTCTTTTCTCCTTTCCATATTCTCGCCTTTACAATGTTATCCTCATCTAGACGTTTACTTTCGCTCGTTCGTACGCCCCGTTATGCTCGTTTCAGCTCTTCTTCTTCTTCTTGTAACAACAAGCTACAGCTAGAGTCTACTGACACACAAGCTTCAACAACAACTGATAAAGAGAAAAAAGACAATCCAACCGAGAGAATTCATTTTATGCCTGTTATCAATATTCCAGAAACTGAGCTGGCTCACCATGCATTCTTTTCATTACATCGTCCTTTACTAGGGCTATCAGATACTGACGAGCGCCCATTCTTTTCTGGTAAATCAACAGAAGAATACAATCAAGAAAAGCGTAAGAAGACCAAAAGACTTTCTTTAAGAAAAAAAAGTATCTATGCTGACAATAAGTCTTTCTATAGTGGATATGGAATTGAATGATTATCTATTAGACAGACAACCTTTTGATACGCCTTTACCTCCTGGACAAAAGGCGGAATCAAGACGAGAGATAACGATTGAACTAGAGCAGGACATAGCATTAGATGACGTCTTTGAAGAGATTCGGCATGATCAAATCCCAGTGTTTCATATGCCCGAAAGTAATGATATACTCGACTTTTTATCTACTGTAGAAAGCAAGTTGAAAAAAGAAAATGCTATATTTGAACTGAAAGAATCTCGACAGAGAAAGATAGAGCTGATAAAGCGATTTCATGCAGCTAAACGTAGACGCAATAAATAATATAAATTGACCAAAAACCAAATAGGGCGGCTGAATTTGGCAAAAGTTCACATGACTTGTGTGTGCACATACACTTTTGGGTACAGAATATCAGAAAAAAAAAAAAAAAAGAAAGCACAAAAGGGACTTTTTATTTTCTCTCTTTCTTTTTTTTTCCCTTTCTTTTTTTTTCCCTAAACAAAAACTACTCATCATTATAAAATGCACACATCACTGCTTGAATTTAATTCAATCCAACAATTATTAAGTCAAGAGAATATATTTAATCATAGCACGAGTAAAAAGAAGAACGACATTCTGTGTGTACATATTCCATACAAATCTATCACAAAGGCATCTACAAAAAATAGGCAGCTTATGAAAAGAGATGATCTGCTACAGACAACATCAAGAGAAGCTTTTGATTTCAGTTTGCTTGATAGCATCTTGTTTGTCTCTACAATAGGCTGGTCAACGACGCGTTTACCAAGACATCCGTATGACTCGGATGAAGAACTAGTAATGATCATTGACAACAAACGGAACTCATTCACAAGTCACAATAGCAGAAGGCGTACGTCAATTCAATCGGATGCTTATTCAACGGAACTGATCCGAAGATTTAGCTCAGGAAGCACAACCAGTAGTTTATCTAGCATTTCATCTTCCTATTTATCATACCAGCCTGACGCACAGACTCACTCTAAAGAACCAAATCACAAAGACACAATTCTAGAAAGACAGCCGGCAGAACAACGCTCACAGCACGATGACCCAGGTCAGGTAGGCTGTGACACCTCAATGCCAGTATGGGCTGATCCTATAAGAGTTGCTGAGAACCCTACTCGATTTCAATATTTGATTGCCTATATGCGCCAACAACAATGCCCTCCGACCTTACCTCTTCAGAAAACCTGTCTGTTTTATTTTAGTCAAAATAGTAATACACATGATTATGTGAATGCCATACAGCTTATTTTAGAGGTCGATACAGTATGGCGATTTTCTTCCTGTTGGCGTACTTTAAAAGAGTACAGAAAGCCTTCTGAATTTGGAATTAATCAGAATCTATACTGCTTTGTGCAAGGTGTGCAGCCAATGTGGGAAGACCCCGTGAATGCAAAAGGCGGAAGACTAGTGATATCATCACACTTATTAGACAGTCTATTTGAATGGCTGCTATGTGCATTTGTAGGAGCACAGCTCTTTGATGACGGTTGTGTTGGTATCGTTGTCAGTAAAAAATCACGCGGAGATCGAGTTGAACTTTGGTTCGATCAACTTATGACTCAAGACAAAATACCCTCTCTAAAGTAAGGTCTAACCCTCCCTTTTTTTATTTATTTTTTTTAGCTGACTATTTTATTAGAGAGAAACTATGCGGATTATTATCGAGTACCTGTCATCATGAAATTAATGCAGGTCGCTTTAAGAAGCATTTCCACTCATAACACTTTCAAGTACGATATCATCTTTTTTTTTTTCTTTTTTTTTTTTTTCACTGTCAATTTTGCTTTTTTGAAATAAATTGAAATTCCAATCAGTAAAAAGATGACCATGGCTAAAGATTCAAGCCTAAATCAAGGCTCAATTACAAACCGCTTTACTTGTTCACCCATATTCCCCTAAATTTGAGTGTCTTTTTATATATAGAATACTGATGAATACAGTACTACTTGAGTTTTGTATCGTTATATTGAGTTCTGACTTTACAAAAAGTCAAAGGCAGATATTCTATGCAACATCTTTTCACCAGAAAATAACTCTCCAATAGGTAGACTTCTCGAAATAACAATAATGATAAAAGCTGGTCTTCACATTCAATGCATTGTATATCCTTGATACCCATCTGAGTGCTAAATCGAAACGATACCTTTCCATTTGTAGCTAAAGATAAGTGAATCAGACAAGGTTTCTTTTCAATCAACTGATTTATTTATTTTGGAACAAAAATGGGGTAACAAAGAGTTTGTTAAAGTCAAGATGCTTGTTTTGTTGTTTGAGCTAAACAACATTGGCATGACTGAGCTCTTTTCTTTTTTTTTCCAAAGCCTGATTTTACTTGTTTACTTGAGGTATGAGCTCTTGAAACTTACTAGTAGACCACAAGCCATGGACTTACAGACAAGACCAATTGTATATATAAAGCAATGATGCCTTCTCATTTATAAGGAATAAGTTAACCCTTTATTTTATTTTGGATAATAAAGCATTTTCTTTGTTCTTAAAACTAGAATAAAAATAGGCACCTTTTCTTTTTCTTTTTTTTTTTTCTTTGTTTCTTTCTTTCTTAATGACTGCCAAAAATTCTACAAGCCCTTTGCCAAAGCCTAAACAAGCCAGAGAAGGTTACAAGGTCTCCCGTGAAATTATAGCCTTATATGAATTAGTCTTGAATCATGTGTTTGTAAAGCAGCAGTACACTATTTGTTGCTGCTGCTATCAGATGATAAGTGCATCCACAACTTCTAATGATAACCGTCCAAAGAATCGACACAACATCTTTCATGTAAACAAACAACAAACATTACGCTCATCCTCACATATCCGTAAAAAGAAGAGATTCTTGTTTTTTTGATATTACACAATGCCACCAGGGCTTTTTTTATTATTGTTATTATTCATATACACTTATATATGTTGATCTGCTTTGATTGTCTCTATTGCTTATCTGCTTCAACCATCTTTCCAAGTAATTCAATGATATGAGCAGGTGCATCTACTTGCCAGTTAGCCATACTCTTTTTCATAGCAGGACCCACAGTAATGGAATAAAGATGAGAATTTGTGTTTTCCCAGTTAGCAGAGGATTTGCCCTCATTGACTTCATTTTGATATTTAGCGAAATAAGTGGCTGATAATGTACGGAACATATCTTCATCAGTCTTGTCATCACCAGCACAAACAATAAAGTCGGGTTCGGGAGATAAGGCCAAGATACGCTTCACAACTTCACCCTTGTTGACCATCATAGGTCTAACTTCCAAGTTCTTCTTACCAACCAAAATCTCGACTGGCATCTTGGAGACAATTGTGTTTTCAAGATGGTTTTGACATTCTTTAGCTTGGAACAAACCATATTCTTCATCTGCCATACGGTAGTGCCAGGTAATAGAGGACTTTTTGTGCTCAACAAAACTGCCTTCAGTACGTTCAGTATAGTAATCAAAGATTTCAGTCACGTCCTTCTTCCAAGCCATATCAATGCCTTCCAATACGTCAGTCCATTGGTTAGAACCAGCGGGCTTTAAGAAACAACCGTGCTCAGCGCTCAGGCCAAGGTTTGTGATACCACCCAACCAATCTTCAAGACAGGCTTGATCACGACCAGAGATAATCCAAATATCGTTACGAGGATCATCACAGAGCTTTTGAAGGTATTGAAGCATCTCTTGAGATGGCTTAGCGTCTGTAGGTACGGAAACGATAGGTGTTAAAGTACCATCATAATCAAAGAACATGACACGTTTCTTGGCCTTCTTGTATTGATCGATAAATTGGTCAGGCTTCAAGGCTGGAGTAGATTGAGATTGAAGAGAGAAGTTCTTGGTGCTTTCAACTAATTGCTTGATAAATGATCCAGCCCAATAGGCAGCAGAGTGTTCACGAACATATTCGTACAACTGTCTGTTACGGGCCAACTTGTCTTCAGGGCTCATGACCAATGCATCATAGATAGCCTTAGCCACACCAGCATAGTCGAAAGGATTGACAATCATGGCAGCACCAAGTGAGCCAGCAGTACCAGTAAATTCAGACAAGATCAAGGGACCATGTGTCTCTTGTTGACAGATAATGTACTCTAAAGAAGTTGTGTTCATACCATCTCTCAAACTGGTGATCAATCCCACGTCAGCCACAGACAAAAGAGCATAATATTCGTCTCTATCGATATCTTGATAGTAATGATGCACAGGTTGATGTTGAAGGTTACCATAGAGACCGTTGATATGGCTGACAAGTTCGGATACCTTGGTCTCGAGCTTGGAGTTATCGCCATAGGTAGGAGTAGTCACTTGAACCAAGACAACCTCATGACGGAATTCGGGATAATCCTTCAAGAACTTTTCAAAGGCATGAAGCTTTTGAAGTACACCCTTTGTAGAATCCAGCTTGTCACGACCAATGATAATCTTCTTACCAGCGTACATATCACGAATGGCCTTCATCTTGGGTGCCACATTGGGTTCTTGACGGAACTGGTCGACGCGATCAGCATCGATACCAATAGGGAAAGTACCAACCGAGACAATATGACCATTGACGTTGACGCCTGTCTGAGTTGATTCACAGCCAAGGACACGCGTACAGGCGCCAATGAAGTGACGAGCATAAGAATAAGTTTGGAAGCCGACCAAATTGGCACCCAAAAAGCCATGAAGGATTTCTTTACGAGTAGTCAAACAACGGAATATTTCTGAACTAGGGAAAGTGGCATGCAAGAAGAGACCGATAGGTGCATCATGAATCTTTTCTCTCAGCATCTCAGGTACCAAAAGCAAATGGTAATCGTTAATGAAGATGACATCACCTGGCTTGTATTGTGCAGCAATGGTATCAGCAAACACTCTGTTTACAGCAACATAGTCTTCCCAGTACTTCTTTTCAGATCTACCATCAGTGTCATTTGTCCATACCAAGTAATGGAACAAAGGCCAAAGAACTAGAGTGATACACGAGATTTTAGTATATATTCTCTCTCTCTCTCTTTATCATTGACGCGTCCATCACTTACCTTCTTTACAATAACCTTCATAATGACCACGAGATTTGCTGTCCAAGAAGACAGGAACGATGTTTCCATTTTGCAACAGTAAGTTTTGAATCTTTTCCTTATCGTCTTCTGATAGCTCTTCAGCAGGAATAATCTTTTTGTTAGTTTCATCCTTAATGCCACCAGTCCAACCGATATGTAATGTTTGGTAGTTGTCATTCAAGCTTTGAAGACCAGCGTTTAATGCGCCATGACCTCTGTTCTGAACAATGGTCCATTCAGCAGCTTGGAACTTGGCACGCAATGTACGAGTACGAACATGATGACGGGCCAACTTGGATATAGGTGCAGCTGCTACATTATCAAAGATGCTTTCTCTTCGGCCAATAGGTACTTCATCTTGTTGTTGTTGTTGTTGTTGTTGAGGTTGTGATTGTTGAGGTTGTTGTTGTTCCACCATTGCAGGCCCAGATCGAGAAATGTGATAAGGAATTTGATGTGTGACATTGATGATACGACCTGATATCTTGGGCATCTTACCAGCCAAAGGCAAGTAATCAGCCACCTTTTCTGCAGTTAATGAGGACATGGATGAAAAATGAATTTTTGGGGGGAATGACAGTTATAGAAAAGAGAGAGAGAGAGAAAAGAAAAAGGGAAAACAAGGTATATAAATAATCAACAAATTCTATTGCGGCGATATAAAATGATGGTGCATGAAACCATCGGAAAAAACAAAGCGTGATTCTATTCAATAGGTTGTCCATATGGAAAGTTAAACTATAGGCTATTTTTCTCTCTCTCGTTTCCTACTGTTGTGCTTTTGTTCTGCTGTCCATAGTTGTTCTTGTTTACATGGTAAAGTATGGTTCATCAGATAGGAAGAAATCAACATGGTATGAAAATAGTTCATGTGACCGAATTATGTCATCATCATCAAGATGTTTATCTACACTCTAGGAATCGAAAAGGTGTGTATATGACCACTACTTGCCTTCTTTATGTATACACTTTGTGTTTACTCTATCATTTCCACCCTTTTCTTCTATCTCAATGGTCTTCTTTTTTTTACTCAGTAACAATCTTCTTTGGTCTGTAGCGATGTTTATATTTTGTTGAATTGGATATAAACTATTCATCATTATGTCACTTATTTTTTAGGTTACATTGTAATGTTTTTTTTTCTCTAAAGAAACCGAATTGATACGCACCAAGTTCATTCAAGCTATTTACCTTCTTTTCATCTACCAACATGCCTTTTCTCTTTTCTCTTTTGTGCTTGACCTGGTCTTTTGGAACTGGTACACAATGATGAATATTGATAGTGCCCTGATTAAAAGTAAATCTCCCGCTCTTTCTACGGTATTCCAGAAGAAAATGACGGTAAAATGATATCATGATCCGACCCGGAGATTCAATATGCCGAAAATGAAAATGCTTCTTCTCTAGTCTAGGAACATGTGGCGCATCAAGAAGATCCATCGATTACTCTCTCTCTCTCTCTCTTCTTTAACTTTGTAAGGAAATTTAAGGCACATTTATGTATTTTTCTCTCTCTCTCTTTCTTTTAGTCTTTATTTCGTCTTTAGCAACATTTCTTTTGAAAATAAAGAGTCTAACTTTAATAGAGAAAAGCTATTTCTGTAGCTTAAAGTGATAGCATGGAACAAACAACCTTAAGGAAGAACAAAACTAGCTCACTGTCAAGTAAGCCACAAGATTATGTAAGGAAAATGAAGGCAACAGTCGAACATGGTAATACAATAAAACTCTTTTTTTTTTTTATCATCCTTCTTAATTTTACCGAAATTTCACTATGAATTTCTTGAGCTGATCGTGTTCAGTTCAGGTCCAGAAAAGCCTTCTTTTGCACGACATAATAAAGCAATTCAATTCTTCTTATAATAACAGCAATATAAAATCAAGCATTAATTTTTTTTTTTTTTTTTACTCGAGTAGTATGAGGATACAGAACTGTGTTTCTGCCGCAAAAAAAAAGTGCTTATTGTTTCTTCAATGCCAACCAATAATTGCATGTGATTGTAGACACAATAGAGCTATTCTCTACCAAGGGTATTTCCAAGAAGAATATAGAAAGTCAAGACAAAAGAAGAATCTTTTGCTAATTGGGAAGGGTATCTTGAACATGAGTTTAAATAGCAGAAAAGAACTCGAATTTGTTTATCTAGCAAAAAGAAAACCATCCACTAATTCAGAACTTGTTTCTTATCATGTCACTGCTGTATTTTCAGCTTTTTTTTTTATGATATGCAATACATACCGCTTGCACCTCTTGCTAATGATTGCCTTTGTATCATGTTTGCCAACAAATGTCTGTTGGTGGTGGGGCTTGATGATAAACCAAAGACATTTACTTGACTACTGTTGGGCTGTTAGGATGTATACATTATTCGTTTTATTCAAGAGGATTTATGTTCTTGAGAGATGCTACTCTTATATTATATACTCTTACATTATATGCTTTTAAATTGAGCAACTACTGCATAGCTTCAGTAAACAAGTATCTCTCAATTAAAGCAAATTTTACTCTTGAAGTGTCAAGTTTGTTTCTGTTGTTGTTTACTAAATCAACTAATGGATAGCGCCTTGCTCATGCCTCTTTTCTTAAGCATGCATTTATTCTCTTTTGGCAAGTCAATTTGTTCCAAATTTATAGTTGATTTAAACATCATTTTATTGCTTAGTTTCAAGAAAAAATTATTCATGGCATAGGCACAGCGTTTCCCGTTTTCTCTCTCTCTCGCTCTCTCTCGCTCTGAGAAACTAGAAAAGGTTTAAACTGCTTACTCGCCGCTTAAAATAAGTGACCTTCTTTGCAGACCATAATGTATGTCTTCTACTTTGTTGCTAACTTTGGATGATAGAAACAACAGTTGAGTCGCTCTCTTTTATTGTCTTGAACGCTTAGAAAAGTCATTTCTCTCCCTTTACTCCCATCATCAGGTACCTAGATAAGCCACAATAAAATAACAATGATGATTGACATATGTCAAAATTATGAGTGGAATCAAGCAAAGCCGCCAAATTAAGATTGAGAGACCGATGAAATGGACACTGATTTTTGTTTTTTTTTCCTTTTTTCGTTTATTTAGCTGATCCAAAAAAAAAAAAACTTTTTTCTCCATATTAATACATATTATTTACAGGCTGAATCTGCACACTTAATTTTTTTTTTTTATTATAAAATCCAATATTCTTTTATTTCTCTCTTTCTCTCTTTCTTTATATCCCCCCTCTTTGTTGTAGTCATAATTTAGCAGTCCCCTCTCTTTCTTTTGTGATCACACTGGATTGAAAACAAGGCAAAAACAAAATTAGATGGTGCACCTGTCAACTATTCTTCATATCACTCACAAGTCTACTGCTGGAAAGAGTAGTTCTGCTCAGAGTAGTCGAAGAAATTCAAGAGACTCTTCAGTGGCTTCTTCAGCTACTGATACTACCTTTGAAGAAGGAAAAAACTGGTTCTTTAAACAACTTCACCATCATCAGCAGAGCCAATCAAAAAGATCCACTGAGCCATCAAGCCCGCTTCAACTATCTCCGTCACCTTCCCGACACACCATCAACAGTGACTCAAACAACCCACCTTCCTCTACCACAGGTACCACCAAACTTCATCGAATGAATACAGGTAGTCTTCGAGACTATGGTGAGTGTTACAAACGTCTAGGCAAAGGTTCTACTGCCATCATCTCTGTCTGTCGCAGTAAGAAAATGATGTCAGCCAGCAAAGATGAACCATCCAAGCTCTATGCCATCAAGCAATTTCGAAAGCGCAACAAGAATGAGACAGAAAAAGACTACATGAAGAAGTTGACAAGCGAATTCTGTATTTCTTCTACCTTTCGTCACACAAACATTGTTGAAACCATTGATCTAGTGATGGACGATCAAAATCGATACTGTACTGTGATGGAATACTGTCCTGGCGGCGATTTGTTCTCTGCCATCATGTCTGAGCATATGTCCGAAATCGAGATGGCCTGTTGCTTCAAACAGATGATGATGGGTTTAGCCTATCTTCACTCGGTAGGTGTGGCCCATCGAGACATCAAACCGGAAAACCTATTGCTGACTTTAGATGGAAAATTAAAAATTACTGATTTTGGTGTTTCGGATGTGTTTCGATGCGCTTGGGAGAAGACGGGTCACAAGAGCCATGGTTTAGTTGGGTCTGAACCTTATATTGCACCTGAAGCATTTGAGAAAGATCATGCCTACTGGGGTTCAAAATTGGATATATGGTCGGCTGGCATTGTGATGTATTCCATGTGGCGTGGTGGACATGTCTGGGTACGGGCTGATAAGCGTATGGATAGAGAATTCCGACTTTATTTGCGACACTGGCCAGCGCATGGATTTCCTAATTTCAAGAAATTCCCTGATCCAATCCGACAATTACTCTATCAACTCTTGGACCCTAATCCAGATACACGTATTACAGCAGAACAAGCCTTACAAAACGATTGGGTTCAATCTATTCAAGTCTGTGACAACAATATCGATTCTTCTCAACGTCATCATCATCATCTTAAAAAACATGCATCTTCTTATCATCTGTAAATACCCCCCCCCTTTTTTTTTTCCTTCACTTATTCTTTCTTCTTATTATTATTATTATTATTATTATACTTTTTTCTTAATTTTAGACATTGTAAAATAGATGAAAGCTTCTTTTCTTATTTATCTAAAAATCTAGATAACTATATTCTCCTAAATGTTCCAATGACTTGTAATCATTATCTGCATAGTAAGGAAGTGGATTGGCTGTACGAACTGCCTCGAATGTATGGTCTAATGTATGATGATCTAAATAGAAATATGAATATGGAGCATGTTGAAGAAATCTAAGCTTACCGTTTGTGAAGTTGCCTTTCTCCATACAACTGCTGCATAAATCGACTTCTTCACTCACATCACACACTGTACATTTATAGAGCACACCCACAATAGGTTCTGCACCGCAGCCATCACACTAGACAATAGATCAATGAGTTTGGAATACTTGACTATCTCGATTTAACTTACAGCATAACCTTCATGTATTACTACATCCGATGCCTCTGATGTACCCTATTCTATCATAAGTATCTTGATATAAACACATGTATATATATTACATTATTCACTGTTCGCATCATTTCCTTCACATCAGAGTCTTCTTCATCATCAGACATCAAGGCAGCAGGAGGACCGTGAGACATGACATAATGTGCTCCTGATATCCGTGATGTTGTGATACCACCAGACACGACACTGTTGAAGCCTACATTAGAATTGGAAGACCGGGCAGAACTTGAGGGTTTGGTGATGCGGCCTGTTTTGGTATATGCTTTTGATTTGGCCTTCATTTTGAGTTTCTGTTGACTCGATTGTTCCGATTTTGGCATATAGGAAGGCTGATGAATGCTAGTGAGTTGTTTTGTTTTCTGATGTGTCAACTTACTTACCGGAATAGTAATACGGCCAGGTACAGGTAATCCCATTTTGGCCAGTTTTATAAAGTACTTTTGGACTCGACTGGCGACTTGCCTGGGTGTTCGTGTGCCTAATGCTTTTGAGATCTTGTTGAATCGTTGTGCCTGAACTGGTTCATCCGGGAATGTAATCAGCAGTTCTTGAAGTCGAGCCTAAAGCAACGATGAATGGCTGATTTTGTTTTGATTGATGGCGTTATTACCTGTTCTTCGTCTGTCCATGGCTGTTTGAATGTTTGTGACTTATCTTCCTACAGGAAATAGAAAAAAAAAAAGAGTAAGAAAACCCTCCCTCCATCCCTCCATCAAGCCATGTTTGTCTTACATTATTCGCTGATTCCATTGAACTGTAATCATCTGGTGTACGAGGTTCAATCGATTGAAGTCGAGATACAGTAGGGCTAAATCAGAGAACAAAAGGGAAGGGTTTGAATCATTCTAATGCATATGATAATAAAGTTTTACCTTTCAGTTTCTGACATATCCATTGAACTTGCCTGCAAGTCTTTTTCTGTACTTGTCTGAATGACAGATGTCCTTCGTTTGCCTCTACCTTTGCCTGAGCATGTCTTGCCTGCTCGTCTACTATGTTGTGTTGAAGGAGTTGTCTTTGTAGCCATACTGTCTGTATCTTCATCTTCTGAAAAGTCCGATACGGAGTTAGCTCGTGAGGGAATTTGTCGCATAGCTTGTGTTGCTTTTTGTAGTTCGTGTTGCATTGTTTTAGCAAGTGTAGGTGTAGCTGGATTGGAAACATGGTCTATTGAATAAGAGGTATCGAGTATATTCTATCAAGCGAATGATGAATACAGTATACATATACGCTATAGACGCATCATTACACAAAATGTAGGCTTTCTTGCTTGATTTATATATTGCTGTGTCAAATCACATAAAGCCACTGTCTGTTCAGCAAGACGAGATTCAGGCAAAAACCGATACCGTCCCCAATCGATACTGGGTACAGAAATCACTTTTTGTAGTCTAGGCAACTTCGATTTCTGCTTCTATATACATTTTTTTTTAAAAAAAAAGAAGGGAGTCAATAGAAAAGGTCGA
This sequence comes from Blakeslea trispora, assembly GCA_025331445.1. Lineage (NCBI taxonomy): Eukaryota > Fungi > Mucoromycota > Mucoromycetes > Mucorales > Choanephoraceae > Blakeslea > Blakeslea trispora. Next base: position 7,168 of record JAIWNE010000088.1, on the reverse strand, counting down.
GTTGAGCCTATTGTGCTACTTGCATGTTTTAGACTAGACAAGAAAGCATAAGGATCTTCAAGTGCACTAGACTTGAGATTCTTTAAAGAATCGAGATCGTCAACTGCCTTCTGTTGTTGACGTTTCAAGATCTCAAGTGCTTTAAGCACAGCTTGATAACTAAAGCAGTTTGTTTGTCAGTTAAACACCAATAGACTGTTATGCGCCTTACTCTTCATTTCTGTCAATATTCAAGAGATCACTATCGGTTTCTAAAGGCTGATCTGTTGTAATATTTTCTACAGACGATAAGTTTTCAGGCATAATATCATGACAAGAAAAAAAAAACTTTGTGACACCAAGCAAAAAAAAATAAAAGGACATTCTTTTGACTCAAAGTTCGGATTGTTTTTTGGCACGAAAGAAGATTGCCAAAAATGGATAAGCGGGCTATGTTCTCCTCTTTTGTTTTAACTTGCTTTTTTTTTTATTTGTTTCGCGTCTATTATGATAAACTCGCTCTTTGTGTTAAATAATCAAGGGTAACTAGAGGAAATTGGACTGTATTTCGGTTTGTTAAGCAGAAACATCGTTTAGAAAGATTATCATTGAAAAGCATTGGCGAGGCATCATTTCAAGACAGATTGTTGATGTGTTTAATGACGAGTGTGCCAAGTTTCTCAGCTCTACTCCCGGATCACTTACAAAGAACAATACAGCCACAAAAGAGATTTACTTTACCCGAGAAGATGTGCCTCCGGTATTAGAGACAAACAAGTATTGGTTATTAAACGTCTTGCGAGACGATCTGACTTGGCTTTGTCCTGTCGAGCGAGAAGGTAAGTCTGTTCTATAGAGATAGCAGCAGGCCAATTTATCCAATCTATCTAGTGGACCCCATGCTTGTGTTTGAGTTTATTCATCGTATTATTGATGTGTTGACCGATTATTTGGGTGACGTGTCTGAATCGTCTATTCGAGAAAACTTTGTAATCGTTTATCAGGTAAAAAAAAAAAGGAGAGTTTTATAAGGCACTGATTTGTATGGCATTAGTTATTAGAAGAAATGATGGATTATGGTTATCCCCTGACGACAGAGCCTAATGCTTTAAAGGAAATTATTGTACCACCTACTATCATCAACAAGATGATGACTACAGTAGGAGCAGTAGCAGGGTAAGTTAGTTTCTGTATTGCTTAATGTAGGCAGGCTAGGATAACATTTGATAAATGATTAGTGTGACACCCAAATTGCCTCAAAACATGTCAAATATACCTTGGAGGAAGGCAGGTGTCAAGTATACTCAAAACGAAATCTATTTTGATATGATTGAGGAAATTGATGCTACTATTGCAGCGTAAGTGAAGAAAGAAGAAAAGGAAGAGGTATTGTTTTTTGTGTGTGTGTAGACGACTGATTGAATAGAGATTAGAAATGGTACAGTAGTATCATGTGAGGCTCATGGTTCAGTTCAGACCAATTGCAAATTGTCAGGCATGCCAGATTTATCACTCAACTTTGTCAATGCTAAAGTAATCGATGATGTTAGTTTTCATCCCTGTGTAAGGCAAGTTAGAATATAGGCAGCTTCATTGATGCAGCAGACTATCTAAAGAAATAGGGAATGAACATCTTTAGATATCGCAAATGGGACAGTGAAAAAGTATTGTCATTTGTGCCTCCAGATGGTCAGTTCAAGCTCATGTCTTATCGAGCTTCTTTATCACCCTTTCAAGCTATACCTATTCAAGTAAAACCACAGATTTTGCCTACAAAGAATGGAGGTCGATTTGATATCACAGTGCATCCAAGATCGACAGATGGCAAACCTATTGAAAAAGTAGTATTGATCTTGCCTGTTCCAAAAAGCACAAGTAGTGTCAATGCTACCTGTAGTTTTGGTCAATACATGTACGACCCTGTAAATAAGGTAAGTGACTTTACCCTTTTTTTTTTCTTAACAGTATCCTTTTGAAGGGGCAAAATTTGAATCAAATCTGTATAGACAATTCGATGGGAAATTGGTAAATTATCATTAAGGGATAGAGCACCTGTTCTTTCTGGTACATTCAGTACAAGGTAAGAGAGAAAAAAAGAGATGATGACGAGAGAAGCGGTGGTCTTTTGTAGTAATATTTCTAACTTGTGGATTGTGATAGTGAGGAAAACCCCGAATTAGGCATGAGCATAGGCCTTGAATTTCAAATTAATATGTATTCTGTTTCAGGTCTTAAGGTGGACAGTCTCCGTATTTTCCATGAGGCTTATAAGCCTTACAAAGGTGTTAGAAGCATGACAAAAGCAGGCAAAATTCACATTAGAACTTGATTTGTAAATCATCATTAAACTATATTTTCGTATTCTTATATCTATATCCATCAAGTACGCACATAAATACACACACACATAAAGAAAAAAAAAGAGTTTTTTTTTTATTCTCTATTTTTCCTTTTTTTTTATTAAAACAGTGAGAGAAAGGAAAGCAATTTAAGCTTCCAAAACGTTACGTTCAGAAACGTAGATACCATCCAAGAACTTACGGATATCCTTGTTCTTGACAAGACAAGATTGTTGGATATCAGCAGCAGATTGAGAAACGGCTTCGAGAGAGTTACCAGTCAAGACCAATTCATCCTTTTGGGCCTTGGAAGAGGCAACGGTGACACCTTCACGCATCTTGACGTGGAAGACAACCTTTTGACCCAAGAAGTTACGGATTTCGACAGCATCTCCGGCATCGTTGATGATAACGTTGATGGGAAAGTGAGCGTAGACGTAACGCATTTTGTATTCGAAACCCTTGGTGACACCAGTGATCATGTTGTTGATCAAAGAGCGGACGGTACGGATACAGGCAACGTGCTTACGGAGACCGTGGTGAACAACGAAGTTGATCTTGTCACCCTTGACAGTGATCTCAATGTTCAAGTGACGGAGGTTCTTGGTGAGAGTACCACGGGGACCTTCAACAGTAACGTTACGGGACTTGATGGAAACCTTGACACCTTCGGGGATGGTGAGTTCGTCAGACTTGTAGATATCCTTCATTTGAAATAATTACGCCCTGTAATTTTTTTTAAAAAAAAAAGAAAGAAATTGTAAGAAAACATGTGTGATGGGCTTTGTAGGCGTATGGAAAGAGACTGATTAGAGGACAGTTGTACGTATTGTTTATTGCTGCCATTAAATCCATCCATTTATTCATCCATCCATCCATATAGTAGGCTTTGTTCATCCATCTGTCTTTCCTCCAATCTGTCTCTTTTCTCTTTGCCTTTCATCATGATCATACCAGATGCTTTAAGTGAAGGGGAAAGAGGAGGATATAATCGTTTCCGAATATGGCATCAATTCAAGGAATTCAGTTTCTGCTGCACACCAAAAAAAAAAAAGTCGCGGAGATATTATTTAGAATTTACACAAAAAGTGTCAAAATTCCAGAATACCCTCTTATTTAGTAAAAACAACACTCTTACATCTAAACAATGCCTGTTTTTTTATATAGAGAATTTTTTTTATTAAAGCAAACATATATAAATGCACATGTATGTGTATGCTTCCTATCGAACAAATCTTGGTTTAGGAGTTTCATCAAGGCATTCTCGGCAATGAACAAGGCAGAGACCAGTCTCTTCATTGATAGTCATATGCGCATCTGAGTCCATCTGTTTCCTACATCCTGCACATCTCAGACATTTCTTATGCCATCGACTTGCGTTGGGTCCAGGTTGTGTATCGGAAAATGGCATACTCTCATTACATCGAGCACATGTACGCACACCACCGAGTCGAGGAAGTCCTTTGGTCCTTGATTTAAAGATATCAGAAGGTGTTGTAATAGAATTTCGTTTAGGCAATGCCTCGCCTGTCTTTTGCTTTGTGACAATCTTGAGACCAGTGGGCCCTGTTCTCTTGCTTCCTGTATTTGAAGAGCAATGGTCACAGTAGAGCTTGCCCTGTATCTTGGAAAGCTTTCGATCAGTAGGTACAGTCTTGTTGCAGCCAGCACATAAAAGACACTGTAAATAAGACAAGTTAGAGTTGGCCTTTTTTTTGTTATAATCAAAAATGGTATAAACTTACTTCAGCATGATAAAATTGATCAGCAAGTTCTAAACAAGTATCTGTCACAGGTTGACTACATGTGCTACACAGTATTTCTGTATTAGTTGCTTTCTTGTCCTCATTTGGTATTTTGGATACAAAAGAATTTGGTGATTCAGTTGACAAAACATCAAAGTTTGCATTTTGAGGCGAGGGAGTTCGAGGAAACGCCTCATCTTCACTCAAAGGTGAGCTGTGCCTAGGTAGTACAGCCGCAGTATCTATGTCAGAACACTATACATATAACAAAATCAGTACAAGTATGAAAATAGTGAGAATAAGCAAAACTTACCTCAATATGGTAAAAATTTTTACCATCTGTACAAAACTCCAAGCCATTAAACTTTTGATTACATTTGGCGCAAAGTAAACAATGGCTATGGAAACAAAGCAATTCGCCAGTAGGAATTCTAAGACCACGGTAGTCTTTCTTAAAGACATGTTGGCCACATTCTTTGCATGGTTTCTTGACAACTTTTTTTCGACGGGGTGATGTCTTTTCTTTTGGCTCAGCAGCCTTTTTAAGATCTTGTTCGGTCATTGTTGAAGGAGAGGTGCACAGAGCCTCGGGCGGGCTGGTCGCTTGAGTGGCAGATGCAATGCGTTGTGTGATGGAAGCAATTGAATGTCTCTTTGTTTCTTCTTCTTTAGGTGTGCTAAACATAGAAGTTCTTCTGGACCGTTTTAATTGGAAATAAGGATTGTCTCCTGGTTTGCTTGAGGATGTGACAGTGGTTGATCTTGAAGAAGTAAGAGAGGGCAGCAAAGGTGTAGATATACTGGGACTTCCGGGTGAAGGCATTTGCTGTAATCGATTGACCTCAGTTAATTGGCATGAGCGACAGCATGGTTTTCCTTCACCGTCAACTGTTGCCAACATAGTTTTTAAAGGATTCTTACAATAATCGCATTGGAAACAGGATACATGCCATATTTGATCTCTAAAGTATGCTTGAGCATCTGTACGATTCACTGGTTGATGACAACCAGGACTATGAAAGGGAGAAAGACTTTTTAACTATAAAGAAAGAAAAAGAAAAAAGAGAAAAACTTACCAGGCAAGCTTTTGCTCTAAACAAGTTTTACAATAGTAAAGCGAGTTATACATGGTCAAATCAGCCCAAGAGTTTTGAGGTTGTTGGCAGTGAGCACAGCACTTGGCACTACTGCTTAGTTTCGATTTATCAATAGACTTTGGTGATTGAGCCTGTTGGGGTGATTCAGGACGATTGAATTGAGGCATTTTGCGTTGTGGTCTTGTTAGATTAGGTGTATTTGTGGTTGAGGTAGGAGAACCAAGGCCACTGTTAAAGATGGCTTTTTTTCCATAACTAGAATGCATCCATGTATAAATGACATATTCATATTTGTACATGAAAAGCAGAATACTTACGTATCTTGCCATTTATCAGAGTTTGCTTGACTTAGGATCTTTTGTGTAGGAAAGAGAGGCTTACTGCCTTCTGCACTGGTGGAGAGTGGTCTACTGATTGTTCTGTAACACTTTGGACAAGTTGTGCTGCTGTATACACTTTGATTACAATAGATACAAAAGCCCATGTTTATGTGATGATTAAAATTAAGAAAAGAGGATAAAGAAAAAGAGAAGAGCGCTCTTGTTGGATTATGCTTTACTTTATAACCTTCAAAAGATTGTTTTTATTTGTATTACCATATTTATACACAGATTTTCTTTTTTTGATGTTGTCATTTTACTTTTTACAGCAGTCCATCGGCTGTTGACCCTAAAAAAAACTATTATGAGTGTGAAATCAGAGCATTTAGCGATATGTCCTGATTCGCCGAACTTGAAGATTTTCTTGACTTCGCTTCAAGTGTGCTGGAGAGGATTCAAATCTCATTTATTAAAAAATGATGTATTTTCTCCTATAGAAATTCATCTTACATCTCAAGCTTGTATTGTAAGAGAGCACTTTGTAATTGTGCAACAACAACCAAAAAAAAAAAGAAATTTTATTAAAAAGTAGTTATTTTTCTATGTAACTTTTGCATCAACTTTTAAAACAAGATCAGACAGCTTGTTTGCTTGATTTGCTTGTAGAAAGAGAAATAATACAGCCAATGTTTGAGACATTAGCTCAACTGTTAACAGTTCCAAGTGGGCAATTTAACTATCGACACAAATTGCTTAATTTAAAAGAGAAAACACAACAAGTAGTTTTGATATCTTACCTTAAGGAACAGTTCTAAGCAGATTGTCTTTTTCTTTTCTTCACAAAGTGTTGGATTACTTAAGGATTTCTTATTAAACGGCATAAGTATTGTTATATAGAAAAGATATGATTCGCTTCAAAGCATATGATAAAAGGACACTTGCCTAAAAACGATAGTTTTAGTAACTGATATATAACTGCAACTAAACACGTTAGCCATCTGAATGATGAGATAGTGAGAAAAAGTGATATAAACTCACTTTAAACTTGTTATAGAAGCCCTCTCTTGTTTTTTTCTCCTAAACTTGATGTACATTATTGCTCGCTATGACTCCAATAAGACGCATTAAAGACAACTTACTATTACCTCCGAATATTTCGCTTTCCTTTTCTTTTTGCTTAAGCTTGGTGCACTAAGAGCTGTATAGATTGCCAAATGATTTTAACCAAATGTATTATATACTTTCACCTGCCCTTTTGATAATGACAATTATTCCCAAAAATAATTTTAAACGATAAAGATTACTTTGAGAACTTCTATCATCCAGTTCAAGTAGATAGTTTGCCTGCCTAAGCCTTTAAAACATTAAAAAATTCACGTGACAGTTTTTATGTGTCTGTCAAGTTTAATCGTCTCAAATTTTGAAGAGGCAGGAAGCAATTTTACTTCTTTGTAGTTTACTTCGCGATCAATTCTCTCCTTCTCTCAACATGAAAACTTTTTGTTATTGTGATGTATTGACGCGACAATAACAGGAAATGTTGATTTTAATTTTCGCCTTGACCGGACGCGAACAAGGAAAAAAAACTGTCTAGTAACCATAAAGTCATCATTTCTATTGGATGAGACTTCAAAGTTGAGTTTTTTTTTATTAACTGGCCTAATTCCTTACTTTTTAAGAAGTTTACA